>WNWK01025918.1:0-27997 GCA_009830355.1 Cherax destructor
GGAAATAGGGTAGTTGATGAGTGGAACAGTCTGCCTAGTAGGGTTATTGAAGCTAGGACCTTGGGTAGTTTCAAATTTAGGTTGGATAAATTCATGAGTGAGAGGGGTTGGATTTGAGTGGGACTCGCGCATGAGTGGGTAGAATTGTCAAAGCTTATTTCTTGGGTAGCATTGAAAATTGGGTTGAGCAAATATTCTGTTAGTGGGACGGATTGTGCAGGACCTGCCTAGTATGGGCCAACAGGCCTGCTGCAGTGTTCCTCCTTTCTTATGTTCTTATGTTCTTATGTGACGCCACGAAGATTTCTCCAGGAAAATTTAGCACATTTTGGCCTGGATCCTGCTGATCCTGAGTCTGAATGATGAAACTTGCAGACACGACTTCAGGACAACTCGTAGAGAGATGGATGCTTCTTGTATAAGGTGATGAGGTGGAGACATCATCTTCGGCTTCCTTCCTCTCTCCGGGCAACATACTTGCTGTGACCACCGCTTCCACCAATATTACAATTGATTTGGTGGGTGTGCAAGCGGGGATGAATGATTAGGCTTCGAAGGCAACGTTACTTTATTTAGGTTCTTGGTACATAGGCTGTGTGTTTAAGTTGCCCAGGCTTGAAGGGTTATGCCCGGGAGAGAGGGACAGAGTAGACCTTGTTGACATAGTGAGCTCGGCTGCCAGAGACAGGGTAAGAACATAAGAACATAAGAATGGAGGAACACTGCAGAAGGCCTACTGGCCCATACAAGGCAGGTCCTTATCAAAACCACCACTACCTAAGAATTTACTCCTGTACTCACGACACTAATCAAACCAGCCCTCCCACTCATATATTTGTCCAATCTCTTTTAAAGCCACCCAAGGTCCTAGCCTCTATCACCCTACTCGGAAGATTGTTCCACGCATCTACAACTCTGTTCGAAAACCAGTACTTGCCTATGTCCTTTCTAAATCTAAATTTATCCAATTTAAATCCGTTATTTCTGGTTCTTACTTGGTTCGATATCCTCAGTATTTTATTAATATCTCCTTTGTTTATGCCCATCATCCACTTGTACACCTCGATGATATCTCCTCATTCTACGTCTCTCCAGAGAGTGGAGATTCAACGCTCTAAGTCTATCTTCATACGGGAGATTTCTTATACTGTAAATCATTTTAGTCATTCTTCTTTGTATGTTCTCCAATGAATCTATATCCATCCTGTAGTAAGGAGACCAAAACTGAGCTGCATAATCCAAATGAGGTCTCACTAGTGATGTATAGAGCTGTAAAATAACTTTTGGACTTCTGTTGCTTATACTTCTTGAAATAAATCCTAGTAATCTGTTAGCCTTATTGCCACACTTAGGCACTGTTGTCTTGGCTTTAGATTTCTGCTTACCATGACTCCCAAGTCTTTTTCACATTCTGTATGATCAAGCTCAACTTCACCTAGTTTATAAATTCGAGGGATATTTTCATTACCAACGACTAGCACCTTACACTTATCCACATTGAACTTCATCTGCCACTTTTCAGACCAAGACATTAATTTATCCAAATCCTCCTGGAGTTCATTGGTATCCTCCTCAGAATGAATTATACGGCCTATTTTTGTATCATCAGCAAATTTACTCATGTCACTTGCAATTCCTTCATCAAGGTCATTTATGTAAATTATGAACAACAATGGGCCCAAAACTGATCCTTGTGGAACGCCACTGGTGACAAATCCCATTCAGATTTGACCCCATTAATGGAAACTCTCTGCTTTCTATTGGTAAGCCATGCCTCTATCCATGCTAGAAGGAAAAATAAACACATAAGCAGTATAATGTGATCCTTATTGACAACGTTTCGCCCACGCAGTGGCTTTATCTGTCTGTGACTCGATAAAGCCACTGCGTGGGCGAAACGTTGTCAATAAAGGATCACATTATACTGCTTATGTGTTTATTTTTCCATTGTGTCGGTATTTTATACCATTTATTTCCATCCATGCTAGAACTTTACCTCCTATACCATGAGCTGCCACCTTTCTTAAGAGTCTCTTATGAGGTACTCTATCGAAGGCCTTACTGAAATCCAAGTAAATTATATCATATTCTTTATCACTGTCTACTGCCTCAAATGTTTTATTGAAAAACGTCAGTAAATTTGTCAGGCAGGAACGACCTCTCGTAAACCCATGCTGAGATTCATTAATCAAATTATGTTCTTCAAGGTGACTTCTGATAATATCAGCTATAATTGATTCTAATAATTTGCCTACTATAGACGTGAGGCTTATTGGACGGTAATTTGATGGACTGGACTTATCCCTGATTTGAATATAGGAACTACATTAGCTATCTTCCACATCTCTGGCACAACACCAGTTAGGATGGACGTGTTAAACACATTCGTTAATGGCTGACTAAGTTCCATCTTGCATTCTTTAAGTACCCTGGAAAACAACTCGTCGGGTCCTGGGGACTTATTTTGCTTCAGTTTATCTATCTGTTTGATAACCATATCCCTCGTGACAGTAATATTAGTTAATTTGAATTCTTCAGGAACTGAATAATTGTTAATTTCTGGAATCTCATTTACGTCTTCTTGTGTAAAGACTGACAAAAATAGTCATTAAATAGAGAACACATTTCCAGTTCGTTATCCGTCAGCTGTCCATTCCCAATTTTCAGAGGTCCTACCTTTTCCCTCACCTTCGTCCTGTACACTTGAAAGAACCCTTTTGGATTAGTCTTTGATTCATTAGCAACCTTAATCTCATAGTCACGTTTAGCCTTTCTAATCCCCTTTTTTACTTCTCTTTTCAACTGAACATATTGGTCAATAAGGTTAACATCTCCTCTTTTGATGCGCCTATAAATTCCTCTTTTCTCCCCTAATAAATGCGTGGTGTGGGCTGAATTTGGTAGACCTATACCACTAGGTGTCAGCACCATTGTGCCGCAAAATATGAACCCAACTGGGCATACATTAGGTATTTTTAGTGTTGAAACTTTTCGCCTACACTGTAGGCGAAAATGGGTATTAACAAAGGGGATATAAATAAGGTCTTGAGGATATCTCTCCAAGAGAGAACCCGCAATAATGGATTCAAGTTAGATAAGTTTAGATTTAGAAAGGATATAGGAAAGTATTGGTTTGGAAATAGGGTAGTTGATGAGTGGAACAGTCTGCCTAGTAGGGTTATTGAAGCTAGGACCTTGGGTAGTTTCAAATTTAGGTTGGATAAATTCATGAGTGAGAGGGTTGGATTTGAGTGGGACTCGCATGAGTGGGTAGAATTGTCAAAGCTTATTTCTTGGGTAGCATTGAAAATTGGGTTGAGCAAATATTCTGTTAGTGGGACGGATTGTGAAGGACCTGCCTAGTATGGGCCAACAGGCCTGCTGCAGTGTTCCTCCTTTCTTATGTTCTTATGTTCTTATGAGATAGCAGTAGTGGAGATGGGTCGATCACATCATCTTTAATTCGCCACTACTGCTGTCTCCACATTTATTCTTCTCTTTATTTCACTGAAGAAGTCTACAGTGTAGACGAAACACTTCAAGAATGAAGATATCCAACCATGCAAATGGATCTTATCTACTTGTCGTATTATGTACTATTTTTATAATTATATTTATTACAGTTATAGAGTGCACCATCAGGCACTGACTAATAAGAAGTCACTGACTGGCACTGATTAGACAACTGGAGAGCACTGATTAGCACTGACTGGAGTACTTGGGGGTGTCACTGATTGCCTCTGATTTCGAAATTGAGAGTGCCACTGATTAGCACTAACTACGGTACCATGGGGTGCCTCTGACTGGCTTTGACTACGGTATTATGAGTGCCACCTCTACAATGATGCAGACTTTTTCCCAAAGAGCTAACTTAGGCTTCTGTGGCTCTTCTTGTTCAAAAATAACAAAATAAAAAAATAAAAATATTGTGTCTTGTATGTTCTGATAGAATTCTATATAAATTGCAATACTTTCTCTACATCATTCATTGAACTATTTTATCGGCAAATTTTAGATTATTAATTATGACATTTTGGTATAATGTGAACTGAAAATGAAGATGAGGACAATAATAGAATCATGTTGATAAAAACAAGATTCAGCCTTGTAAAAAAAGAAGAGGGAGTGTCCCAAGAAACACAAAAACAATGTGAACACATCATACACTGTGTTGGCTACAATAAACCTTTGAAAACCATTTTTTTAAAACTGATGAATTAATAACTTCACTATTGCTTTATAAAACAGAATTATTTTTACATATTAGTATTCTAAATAAATTGATTTATAATGCAAAAAATAAAATAAAATGTATAATAAATGCATAATGCAAAAATTATGCAAAGTCTTTTAGGCTACCTATTATCATGCAGACACAGCTGCAACACTTTTGCATTTGTCTGCTTTTTTACTATTAGTGCAAAAGTATTGCCTTATAAAAAAAATAATTGTTTTGAGTATTTCTTTAATTTCTATGTAGAGTAACATAGAAGACTCATGCTCAGTATTCAGGAAAATTTTAGAACATTGGGTAAATTATTAGGGAATATGATGTGAGGCACAGAATCTGGTTACACTAAGGTGCATTTATTGGCACTGACTAGAGTATAGAGAAACAATTGATTGGCACTGACTAGAGTATTGGGGAACACTGAGTAACACTGATTAGAGTATTGTGGACCACTGATTGACACTGACTTTGTATTATGGCTGCTATCTGTTAGCACTGACTATGGTATCAGGAGTGCCATCGATGGGGGGGGGTGTAGATTCGCCGGAACACCCCCGGCCCGGGTCTTTTCCAGATGGTGACCCTGCCTTGGCTCCCTGTCGTGGGAGTGTCTGAGACCTATGTCTCCCATGGGAGGAGGTACAAGTACTCCCTCATCGTCTGGGACCACTTGTCTCCAATTGTTCCCCACCCTCACGAGGCTCGTAGGGAGAAGCTAGGCCTCTCTGGTCTGCCATCTTCCCGCCCCAGGGAGGCTGACGGGAAAGGCAGTCTTGCGAGTTGCAGATGGTAGCAAGCACTAGATTTGGCACCTACACTGCCCTAGAAGGGCTGGGCATGGTGGAGCCCCCCATCGATGGGCACTGACTGCAGTATTAAGTACCAACCTCATAACGAAGTGGAATGTTTTCTTCTGAGGTGCCAGACCTTCATTATTATTTCACTTTTATTTATTTTCCAATTCAGCGTCTATTCCAATTCGAAGTTAATTAATATTCTCATCTTAGTTGACGTCATTATTATATTTTCATTCATTGCCGATGTCAGGTAAACAGATCGATGTGACAAAAGTCAGCAGAAGAGGCGTAGTTGAAGGAATATTTTTTTAATTAAACAAAATTTAATTCATCAGCAGTGTGCTGTTACCCTATTCTTTATGATAGTTACGCAATGGGAACAAAAACTAGCTATATTTCCCCTGTCATATTCCATCACAAGGTTGTAAAAAATCTGTCAGCCTGAGCTGAGAGACTGCAGTGTGACAAAGAGGATATCAAGCAATTCAGAAAGGGTTCATAAGAAACAGGAGCTTCAAATATTACGTTCCAGCAGAACTGGAGTGAAGGTAAACACTCTCTTTTGCACATGCTAGGCGAACAAAAGCAGGTGTTCTTGTGTTTATGACCAGGCTAGGTGAATGTGTTTGAGAATAACCAGACGAATAGAAACAGATGATGAGATGAGCAGGGTCAGAAGAACACAGCTGCAGGGGACAATATAAATACAACCATGTCAACATAACATGGCGGACGAGAAAATTAAACAAATGAAGGTGAGCAAAACTAGACAAATAAAACCAGGTGAAGAAAAGTGAAGAGGGCCGAATGACCAAGTCCTAAAGTTGAACGAATAAGAACAGTTGAACAGAAGTGAATACTGTCAAGGTGAGCAAAGTGAATAGGGTTAAGATGAACAAGGAGAATACGGTCAAGATGAACAAGGTAAATACGATCAAGGTGAACAAGGTGAATAAGAACAAATAAAATGGGGGCAGGTGAAGGAGTCAGATGAAGAAAGAAGCTGACCAATGGAAGCTGAGAAGAAGCTACTGATGAAATAAATATGAACAGTGGTAGATGAACTGCGCATGTAGCTGAACAGCATCAGGGTTAACTGGTTCAGCTGAACAACAGCAAATAAAAAACACCAACTGAAAAACAGCAAGAAAACAGGTTCAGATGAACAGAGGGAAGATAACAGTACCAATTGAACAGTAGCAAGATAACAGGATCAGGTGAACAGCAGCAAAATGAAACGATCGAACAAGTGAACAGGATCAGGTGACAAAGGCCAAGTGAACAGGACCAGGTCAATAGGGCCAGGTCAACAGAGCCAAGTGAACATTGACAGTTGAAGAAGAACAGGTGAACAGGGTCAGATGAGCATGACCAGGTGAACAGGGCCAGGTCAACAGGGCCAGGTCAACAGAGCCAAGTGAATATTGACAGTTGAAGAAGGACAGGTGAACAGGGTCAGATGAGCATGACCAGGTGAACAGGGCCAGGTCAACAGGGCCAGGTGAACAGGGCCAGGTCAACAGAGCCAGGTCAACAGAGCAGGTGAACAAGTCCAAGTGAACAAATCCTTATCAACAGGGCCAGGTCAACAGGGCTAGGTCAATAAAGCCAGGTCAACAGAACCAGGTTAACAAGTCCAAGTGAACAAATCGGGATCAACAGGGCTAGGTCAACAGTGACCAGTGAACAGAGCCAGGTAAACAAAGGCAGATGAACAGGGTCAGAGGAGCAGGACCAGGTCAACCGGACCAGGTCAACAGGTCCAGGTCAACAGGACCAGGTCAACAGGTCCTAGGTCACCAGGTTCAGGTCAATAGAGCCGGGTCACTAGGTCCAGATCAGCAGGCCCAGGTCAGCAGGGTTAAGTCAGCATTGCCAGGTCAGCAGGGACGGGTCAGCAGGGCAAAGTCAGCAGGACCAGATCAACAGAGCCAGGTCAACAGATCCACGTCAAGAATGCCACGTCAACAGGCCTAGGTTAACAGGGCCAGGTCAACAGGCCTAGGTTAACAGGGCCAGGTCAACAGGTCTAGGTTAACAGGGCCAGGTCAACTGGTCCAGGGTAGATCAGCAGGTCCAGGCCAACAGGTTCAGGTCAACAGGGCCAGGTCAACAGGACCTGGAGAACCTGGCCAGGTGAACAGGATCAGGTGAAAAGGGTCAGGAAGTGAGCCGAGCCTCGCTGGCCGTGTTAAGACGAACTTAACTAACTTAGTAAGGAAAGTTGGAGAGAGAGAGCTGTGCCTCGTTATCCCTCGCCTGGCCCCTGGCTTTCACTCAGACTTTCACTCTGCTTTGTGTATACGTCACTAAAAAGTTTTCTCCATGCTTCTCAATCTCATTCTCTCTGCCTCTTTCTCTGTCTGTCTGTCTCTCTCTTTCTCTCTCTCTTTCTCTCTCTCTCTCTCTTTTTCTCTTTCTCTCTCTCTTTCTCTCTCTCTCTCTCTCTCTCTCTCTCTCTCTCTCTCTCTCTCTCTCTCTCTCTCTCTCTCTCTCTCTCTCTCTCTCTCTCTCTCTCGCTCGCTCCTTGCTCACTCTCCTCCTCCTCAGAATGTAATCCCCAGCACACGGTGAAGAATAATGCACGGAGGGCCAGACGTCGCATTTCTAATCGTCTTGGGCGTGTGGTGTGAATCTTGAGGGAAGACACGAGGGAAGCGAGGGAAGGAAGGGCGATAGGTCAATATTCTCAAGGTCTTCAATCTGGTTCGCTCTCATGAGCCGCCAAAAGACAGCTATTATACCACAAGACAGGCAGCCATCATCAAGTTAAATCTATCAGCACTATATCGAGGATTTCACTCCATCACCAAGCATTCATTTACTTGAATGAATAATTTGACACAAATATTAGTTGAGAGGTACAATATAACTTTTAGCTAAACCATTAAGTCCCAAAACATTAATATTTTTTACAGATTAGAGCTAACTAGGTCATGGTGATCAAGAAATCGCATGATGCCACTAAACTCCCATTAAGTATTTTTTCTTCGAGTATTTATATAAAATTATTGTTTGGATTAAAAGAGATAAAAGTGGTACAGCGACAGATGTCATCAGTGTAATACGTCAGATTCAAAAATTGATTCAAGGTAATGGAAAGAGAAGCATTTACGCCGTTGTACACATCCCATATACTGGTTGTATTGGGAGACTGATATCTGTTACTGGCCTAGAAGAAATTCTTTGCACTGCCTTCTCAGGTGTCAGAAGGAAATTTAACGGAAAGTCCTTGCCAAAGGGTCTCTCAGGAAACTGAGGAAGCTTGTAAGAGTCCTTAGGGAAGACATTACACTTCAGCCAAACATTCAGCAATGTTGGCGAATTACTGGAAATTGCAAGGCTCTTTTCAATGAAAATGTGGATTGATTCTCTGACCATCCCAGTGATGATAATGCGCATATTTATCAGAGCAGAAAGAGAAGGAAATTGTTTTCTTCATTTCTATTCAACGAAAAGAATAGTGTCTGTCTTTTCTTGCTGCAGCGCCACTGCAACTATGACCGACATATCAGATGCCATTCTCTTGAAATGGAGAATGGAATGCCTGAAGATGTCGAAACCATGCTTGGTCTAGGATCTCATGTGTGTCGCCACAAACCAGCAAAATTCAAAGAGGTGTGAGCCGAACACACAGGAGAGTATATTTATAAAGGATATTTTAAAGCATGGGGGGGTCGTCGTCTAGTTGGACTCACACCCAACTCTGACCTGTTTACAAATTAGGATCTCTGCAACCACCTATGTACTTCTCTCTTTAATGCAATTGATGCAGGTAACTGGTGATGTCTGTGATGGTCTTCTACACTAATATAAGGAGGGAAGAGAAAACAGAGACAAAAATAAAGGTTTGACTTAACTGATAGGAAGAAACTTGAGAGCTGAAATCACTCCTCACCGTCATCCTTTGAATTAGGAGAAAAATCTATTACTTCAAGTGATAAGTGGATGCAGACAGACAGACGGACAGACAAGCAGGTTGACAGACAGACGGACAGAGAGACATACAGACAGATGAGAGGGGAGTTATTTCGAGTAAAAAAATTATTGAAGATGGGGAGCAGGAGCAAAGACGAGAGGTGGAGTGGAAGATATAGATGAAAGAACATCAATAAAGACAAAGAAGAAGAAAATAAAAGTAAAATGGAATGAGGAAAAATTGAAGGAGGGAGGAAGCGGAGGAGGAGGAAGAGGAGGTAGGAGAAGAGGGCGAGAACGAAAGAGAGGGGATGGGAGGAGGAGGAGGAAGAGGAGGTAGGAGAAGAGGGCGAGAACGAAAGAGAGGGGATGGGAGGAGGAGGAGGAAGAGGAGGTAGGAGAAGAGGGAGAGAACGAAAAGGAGGTAATGGGAGGAGGAGGAGACAAGAATGAGGAAGAGAAGAGGGAGGAGGAGGAGACAAGAATGAGAAAGAGAAGAGGGAGGAGGAGGAGGAAAGATTATTATAATCAAAACCAAGCTCTAAATCCACCAGGGTCAGAAGGAGAAATGAGAAGGAAAAGGAGGAGAAGGAGAAGGAAAAGGAGGAGAAGGAGAAGGAAAAAGAAGAAGTCTGAAAGAGGTAAACTAAACCAGGGCAACATTTCACACATTTCAACATAAATAACACTGGACGCAGATCTCAGAGGCAACACAAGAACAGGTGTGTCACTATATGGCGTAAGAGATCAACCAACTGAAATATTTGTTATCCATTTATCTTACATTTTGGTAATTCCCACCAAACCCACAATACCGAGACTAGAAGAATACTGTGGCTGCAACAATTCACAAGTAACCCACAATTCGGAGAAGAATCTTTAAATGAGGTATCTGGCACCTTCATCAGATCAAAACGGGATAAGAATGCAGGAATGACCGAAACGTCTTAGAAAGTTTCCTCTCCAAGTTACAGGTTAGTTGTCGATGGATCGAAACTAGTGTAAATCTAGTTCGTATCATCTAAGGTTTCAATACGTGGAGTTGATCCTTGAGGTTCACTGCATAACGTTCCTAGGCATTAGCGGCTCGAGAATTTGTATATAAAAAGGTCTTAAAGATGGCGGTCTAGTTGGAAGGGCAGCTAGTTGACGAGTCTTGAGTCTTATTATTATTATTATTATTATTATTATTATTATTATTATTATTATTGTTATTATTATTGTTATTATTATTGTTATTATTATTGTTATTATTATTATTATTATTATTATTATTATTATTATTATTATTATTATTATTATTATTATTATTATTATTATTATTATTATTATTATTATTATTATTATTATTATTATTATTATTATTGTTATTATTATTATTGTTATTATTATTATTATTGTTATTATTATTGTTATTATTATTATTATTATTATTATTATTATTATTATTATTATTATTATTATTATTATTATTATTATTATTATTATTATTATTATTATTATTATTATTATTATTATTATTATTATTATTATTATTATTATTATTATTATTATTACAAGAATCACTTGTGTTGCTTGAGAGCGGAACTCATACGGAGGGCAGCTGACTTCGGCTCAGACAGAAACACTTAAAGCCAGGCTGGGTATCTCCAGAGCAAGAAAGACTGACTCAGTTATACCAAGAGAGACCAAGTCAGAGACTAAGAATGAATCAGAGGGACGAAATCAATCGGATCGGAATAGACCACGAGAGATGAGTCAGTCAGGTCGAAGAAAGATCAGAAAAGATAAAGTAATCCAGAACACGAGAGACCAAGGTAGAGACCAGCTGATCTATAATCAATCAGAAACTCTGTATCTGAGTGCCATATTGACATAACCAAGTCTGGCACTTGAACCGTGAAGGTCAACAATCACTGCAAGACTTCCGGGTTGTGTATTGGCTTCCTCCTCTTCCTCCTTGTCCTCTCCCGTTCCTCTTGTCTTCTCTTCCTCTCTCTTTCTCTACTTACTCTATTTTTATCTGTCTCATATTTAGTCCTTTCCTACATTTTTCGTTCTCTCCTTTCTTGTCCTCTCGTTCCTCCTTTGTTATCAATTTCCTCTCTTAACCTCTTCTTCCTCCCTTGTACACTCCCTCATTCCTTGTTTTCTCCTTACTCTCTTGCCCTGTCCTTCTTTAGTATCCTTTCCTTTCTCTGTTTTTCTCTCCTGTATCTTTTGTCCCTACCATCCCCTCTTGTCTTCTCTTGTTCTTGTCTCCTCATTCTTTTTTCGAATTTCTTGCACTTTCTCTCTCTCTCTCTCTCTCTCTCTCTCTCTCTCTCTCTCTCTCTCTCTCTCTCTCTCTCTCTCTCTCTCTCTCTCTCTCTCTCTCTCTCCTCTCTCTCTCTCTCTCTCTCTCTTTACATAAAGGTTTTTACAGGGTTAGATCAAGATATCCTACCTATATTTACATGCAAAGAGCTGTTACCTACCTCATCTGATATGAAAGCCTTTTTATTGTTACGAGATATGCAAACAGGATGAAGTTGGAGCCATCTGTGGGACAGTGATTTCATTTGGTCAACTGACTTTATTTAATCGATATCATTAGTAGAGTCTAGTCTAATCTAGTTTAGTATAGTATAATATAGTAGAGTATAGTATGGTATAGTATAGTGTGGTATAGTATAGTATATTGTGTAGTATAGTATAGTATTTTGTGTAGTATAGTATAGCATATTGTGTAATATAGTATCGTATAGTATATTGTGTAGTATAGTATAGTATAGTATATTGTGTAGTATAGTTTAGTACATAAAAATATTGAATCGCACTGAGTGGATATCTGAAATAAAATTCCACGTAAATCCCTTAATCATGAAATTTCTTACCCTGGTAGGGATGGTGGGGATAGGAAGGAGGGGTAGGATGGAGGTGGTGTGGGTAGGACCAGTGAATGAGGAACAAGTTGTGAGGGAACGGTTTAAAAGAAGGAAGCAGGAAGACATGAAGAGAAGAGGGCAGCATCAGGGGGAGCAGAAGAGCAGTTGGTAACGATGGAGAGGAGGTGATTGGGAAGTAATTAGCAGGTTAAAATAGGGAAGAGGGAAGTTGGACACTGGACTAAAGAAGTGGAGTTTCAGAGAGAGATAGGGATGGGCAAGAAGCAGGCTGAGGCTAAGAAGGGGAAGTTGAAGGGATGATTGTGTATGGTGGATGAGAAAGGGTTGATGAATCCAGGGGCATAGTGAAGAAAGGGAAGTAAGGAGGTAGTTGCAATAAGTAGGCGTAAGAACTGAACTAAGGCAACTGAGAAGGGAGCGAGATAAATGGGATGAAGTGGGATGAGGATTAAATGTAGCACTTGGCTTAAGTTTCTTAACGACATTCTTGCTGATGCTCCAAGACATCTCAACACTGAGGTCCTTTCAGGCAGACTTATCAGTGTGGAACCTTCTATACAGTTTCTGTCCCAGGACTGAAACTCTTTCTAATAAATATGTTGTAATGTTAATTGACAAGTCTTTTTAAACCACCAAAAAAAGAAAAAGTCTTTTCCCTTCCTCAACATTCTATTACTCAAAATCGGCAACACAGTCACTTGGAAGGTCACTAAAAACCCACATAAGGATGACCTTATTTATTAATTTCTTTCCTGAGATGACATAAAGATAAAAGTGGTGTTCTAATTTAATTCTTTCTTCTACATTATAGAGTTTGCAGCCTTGATTAGAGTAGGAATACCAGTGTATATCTGACAGCTTTGCCAGACTGAAGTTTCCCCTGAATTTCATTGCGGGCTACGGGCTATATGCTGAACATCCACAGGAAGAACACTGATAGCGTATGTTTTTTCCCAGCAACCGTATTTCTTGAAGTTAAAGTTGACATGGTTATGGTTTTATGCTAAACCATTAAGAACCTCACTAGACCCTACATCCGCAACATATCTAGCACTCTGTACCGTTCGTTGTAACGGATGCAGTATATTTTACGTGGGGAAGACACTCAGTGATCTCATGACACGACTCTTTGAACATAAACACACGTCAAGAAACACAGAACCTGCAACATATGTCTGAAACATGGAGATAATAATGTACACCTTATTGACTAAGCGCAGCCCTATTAAAATATACTACATGAAGAGAGGATTAAGATAAAGTGTACGAATTATGGAGCATAACCAAGGCTCATTCACGTTTAAAAACCTCTCTCCCAAATTTTCTTACGTCACCCGCCTTCGCGAGACATCATCCAAACAGCAGCCCAAGTTACATGACTCAGGCCTTAACCCCACTACTCACCAGACAGCACAACTTAATAAAGATAATCTAAAACAATCTGAACAGCTAGATATAGCTCTCTTTAAGCAAAATGTTGTCATAAGAAGGTCTTAAACTGTTTTACGTATCTTTTCATTCACATGTTGGTTCGCTGCCTCTTCCACCTACCAGAACTCTCAAATCGGATGTGGAGCCAGGCTAACCGCGTCTAATTTTTCTTGACTATAGAATGGGTACGTACAAACTGGGCCAGTGCCATTAAAACACATTACAAGTCAGAACAAACAGCGAACCTAGATCCACAAAAGCCGGCAATCCGAATGAGAGTTGAAAGGATAGCGTGGATCTCCGCAGTAAACACAGGAATTACTTTGTAACCGAGTACAATAAGAATTCTCACTGCAGATCACCACTAAGCCAACCCCACCCTTGCTCTTCAATCCTCCAGTAAATACCTTGTTCCTCCAAGCATGCACTGAATAATGTTCGAGGAAGTTTAACCACGGTAATCACCTAGAGGTCACCATCCACCACTTTAAAAGACGTACCTCTGGTGCCATCCAAGGAGAGCAGGGGTTCTTAGAAGGCTAGATAATGCACATTCTTCGTACTCCAACACTTGTCTATTTCACAATAATTATCGTTCACACATTAAGGCACATAGTGTAACAAATGCGTCTCTGGTGTGGCTTTAAATTCATACGTACTGAACTATAAAAGCTGTATTAATTCTTTAAGTAACTTTAAAATATGTAAATTAATATGAAAGTATTTACATCTTAATTACAGAATAGCTCATACCAAATAAATAATAAATTATATGTCTCGTGAACAAATGTGCAGGACCTCACTACAGCTGGTTGGTAAAATAAAAAAAATAAATAAATATTAATGCAATGTCAGCAAGGGAATGCAGTGTAAGAAAGGTAGCCATTAGGAAGGGATTCAGAGAAACTGATTAGCCAGAATTGAGTCCAAAAGGTGGGAGAGGTGATGCTGCTGCACTTTGAGATTATTTAGAAGGTAATATCAGCACACTTCTGGAAAGACGGCGATTGAATGAATGATGGTGAATATGTTTTCTTCTTCAGGTCACCCTACCTAGGCGAGAGACAGCCGCTGATTTAAAATTAATGTAACAATGACATTAACACACTAGGATATGATTTAATTCTTATCACATAGTAAGTTTTGGCCCAACTAGATCTGATTAGAATAGCCTCATATCTGGAGTTCTTCTCTGCTCTCAGAGCCTCCTCATGTCGAGAGTCTTACAAGATGTCTCACCGAAATGTGAGTCTCTGAAGATGCAGATATTACAAAGGACAAGAAGTTACTCAGAACGACCCAACCTTGACTGTAGTTGCGAGTTGAATGGTCCAATGTTTTTATTTCTTTGGTTCGGAAAAATTAAGCAAATACGGTAAATGAATGCATGTATAGAATTATAGTTTATTACGATTAAAGAAACAACACTTTCTCATGGTAAGGTTGTGCAATAATCACCTCATTCCCATCTCATTATTAACATCACACCCCATTCAAGGTAGGTGCTTTTTATGCAAGAGCAATGTTGTTTGATCAGAAGGACTGGAGTTAACCTCCTCTTCTTTTGATCAAACCTGATTATTTCTCATTCTATAAGTATTATTTGTCTCTATTTACCAGATTACGTTATCAACATGAACATTACAACGTTCATAATATTCATCAGACTATTTCTTACGGTTCCTCAGAACTGTGACCAAAAGCCTGGACAACGTCTATTATGACAACCACTCGACTTATAATTACACAAAATACTTATCGAAAAGTACACCTGTGGGAAGTCAAACGAGATATTTGCTTGGGATACCACAAATTTGCATGGTATAGGATGCTATTTGCTTGCGGTACGACACCATTTGTTGCTATACGAGCTGTCTGCATGCGTTACCACGGTATTCCGCTATTTGTGTGCGGTACGACGGTGTTTTTTTGAGCAATACGATGATATGTGCTTGCGACACGGCGCGGTGGGACGATATTTGCGAACGGTTCGATGCGCGATTTGCGTCCTATATGACGCTCCTTGTCTGCGGTACGACGCTGATTGCATGCGGCGCTATGCCACTGACTTGCGGTAGGTAAGACGTGAGTTAAGACACTAGGTAAGACGTGAGGTAAGACACGACACGAGGTAAGACGTGAGGTAAGAAACGAGGTAAGACGTGAGGTAAGACTGGTGTCTCTTCGGACAAACAGACTGATTCTAGATATTCATGACCGCAAAGAATACTGGTCTTCATGTATGAACGATTTATTTACTTACATTTTACATGAGTGTGTGTGTGCACTCACCTAACTGTACTTACCTAATTGTCGTTGTATGGGTCGATTCATAGTTCCTTGCCCCCGCCTCTTCACTAGTCGCTACTAGGTCCACTCTCTCCCTGCTCCATGAGCTATATCATATCTTTTCTTAAAATTTTGTATGGATTCTGCCTCCACTACCTTACTCTCCAGACTGTTCCACTTTCTGACAATTCTATGACTGAAGAAGTATTTCCTAACATCCCTGTGACTCATTTGAGTTTTTAACCTCCAGTTGTGACCCCTTGTTGCTGTGTCCCATCTGTGAAATATTCAATCCTTGTCTACCTTGTCAATTCCTCTCGGTATTTTATATGTTGTTATCATGTCCTACTATCCTTCCTGTCCTCCAGTGTTGCCAAGTTGAGTTCCCTTAAACTCTCCTCGTAGAACATACCCCTCAGCTCCGGAACTAGTTTTGTTGTAAACCTTTGCGCTTTTTCCAATTTCTTGACGTGTTTGACCACATGTGGGTTCCAAACTGGTGCTGCATACTCCAATATGGGCCTGACGTACACGGTGTACAGTGTCGTGAATGACTCCTTACTTAGATGTCGAAACGCTATTCTCAGGTTTCCCAGACGTCCATATGCTGCAGCATATGGTATGATGCTCACCCCAAGATCCTTTTCCTTGAGTGAATTTTGAAGCCACTGACCTCTTAACTGTACTCCGTCTGCGGTCTTCTATGTCCTTCCCCAAATTTCATAACTTTGCACTTGCTGGGGTTAAACTCCAAGAACCATTTGTCGGACCAGGCTTGCAACCTGCCCAGATCCCCTTATAGGCTTCCCTGATCCTCGACTGCTTGTATTCTCCTCATTAGCTTCATATCGTCTGCAAACAGGGACACCTCTGATTCTGTCCCTTCCGTCATGTCATTCACATATACAAGAAACAGCACCGGACTTAGGACTGACCCTTATGGAACATCACTAGACACATGCACTCACTCTGACACCTCGTATCGTACCGACATACGTTGTTTCCTTCCTGTCAGGTATTTCGTGATCCACTGCAGTACTTTCCCTCCCATTCCTGCCTGCTCCTCTAGCTTTTCAACCAGTCTCTTGTGTGGTACTGTGTAGAACGCCTTCTTACAGTCCAAGGAGATGCAGTCTACCCATCCCTCTCTCTCCTGTCTTACTTCTCTTACCTTGTCATAGAACGTCAATAGGTTTGTGATGCAGGATTTCCCTTCCCTGAAGCCGTGCTGGTTGTCATGCATGAGTAATTTCCTTTCTAGGTGTTCCACTAGTCTTTTCCTGATAATCTTCTCCATAACTTTGCATACAATACATGTCTGTGACACTGGTCTGTAATTTAGTGCAGCCTGTCTGTTTTCTTTCTTTAAAATCGGGACCACATTTGTTGTCTTCAACACCTTAGGCAGTTGCCCTGTTTCGATAGATTTATTGAAGAGTTTTGTTACTGGCACACACAGTGCATCTGTTCCTTCTCTCAGGACCCAAGGAAATATATTATCTGGGCCCACCGCCTTCAAGGTATCTATTTCCTCTAGCAGTTGCTGTTTCTTCACCTCCATCTCGGTTTGCTGGAAGCCTCTGTCTCCACTGTGAATACCTCCCTAAATCGCGAGCTGAGCTCTTCATATACTTCCTGATCGTTCTATATGAGCTACTCTCCTTCTTTTCTAAGCCTGATTACTGGTCCTTGACTGTTGTTTCCCTCCCTCTTACTCAAAGCTGTATAACAGCTTTGAGTAAGATTTGGCTTTTGATGCTATGACATTCTCGTATTGATGCTATGACATTCTCGTATTGATGCTGGACTTTTCTCCTTATCCATGCATATTCATTTCTGGCTCTTCAGCTCTTCTCCCTATTTTCTTGGGTCCTTTGCCTTCTATACTTCCTTCCGTCACGTCATTCATATATACCAGAAAAAACACCGGTCCTAGGACTGACCCCTATGGAACCCTGCTCGTCACAGGCGTCCACTCTGACACCTCGTCACGTACCATGACTTGCTGATGTCTTCCCGACAGGTATTCCCTGATACACTGAGGTGCCTTCCCCGTTATACCTGCCTGGTCCACCAGCTAATGCACTAATATCTTGTGTGGAACTGTGTCAAAAGCCTTCTTACAGTCCAAAAAGACGCAATCTACCCACCCCTCTCTCTCTTGTCTTACTGCTGTCACCCTGTAATAGAACTCTAGTAGGTTTGTGACACAGGATTTCCCGTCCCTGAAACCGTGCTTTGTTGACGTTGATAAGCTCATTAGTTTCTAGGTGCTCAACCACATTTCTCCAGAAATTCTTCTCCATGACTTTGCATACTGTACATGTCTGTGACACTGGTCTGTAGTTTAATGCTTCGTGTCTATCTCCTTTTTTTAAAAATTGGACTACATTTGCTGTCTTCCATACCTCAGGCAGTAGCCCTGCCACACATAGCGCTTCTGCTCCCTCTCTCAGGAAATATGGAGAGATGTTATCAGGCCCCATAGCCTTTGACGTATCTAGCTCGCTTAGTAGCCTCTTCACTTCTTCCACGGTTGTAAGTATTGTGTCCACCACCTGATGATGTACTCCACCTCTCCGTCTTTCTGGAGTCCCTTCTGTCTCCTCTGTGAACACTTCTTTGAATCTCATGTTGAGTTCCTCACATAATTCTCAGTCGATTCTTGTGATCTTCACTCCTTCCTTCCTCAGCCTGATTACCTGGTCCTTGACTGTTGTTTTCCTCTTGATGTGGCTGTACAACAGCTTCGGGTCAGATTTGAATTTCGCTGCTATGTCATTTTCGTATTGTCGTTGGGCCTACTTTCTTACCTGTGCATATTCATTTCTGGCTCTACGACTGCTCTCCTTATTCTCCTGGGTCCTTTGCCTTCTGTACTTCTTCCATTCTCTAGCTCACTTGGTTTTGGTCTCTCTACACCTTTGAGTGAACCAAGGACTCATCCTGGCCTTCGCGCGAGCGCGCGTGTGTGTGTACTCACCTAATTGTACTCACCTATTTGAGGTTGAAGGGGTCGATACTCAGCTCCTGGCCCCGCCGCTTCACTGACCGCTACTAGGTCCTCTCTCTCCCTGCTCCATGAGCTTTATCATACCTCTTCTTAAAACTATGCATGGTTCCTGCCTCCACTACATCACTTGCTAGACTATTCCACTTCCTGACAACTCTATGACTGAAGAAATGCTTCCTAACATCCCTTTGACTCATCTGAGTCTTCAACTTCTAATTGTGACCCCTTGTTTCTGTGTCCCATCTCTGGAATATCCTGTCTCTGTCCACCTTATATATTCCTCGCAGTATTTTGTATGTCGTTATCATGTCTTCCCTAACTATCCTATCCTCCAGTGTCGTTAGGCGGATTTCCCTTAACCTTTCTTCGTAGGACATTTTCCCTAGCCCCGGAACTAACCTTGTTGCAAACCTTTGCACTTTCTCTAATTTCTTGATGTCCTTGACCAGGTGTGGGTTCCAGACTGGTGCTGCATACTCTAATATGGGCCTGACGTACACGGTGTAGAGTGTCTTGAACGATTCCTTATTAAGGTATGAGAACGCTAATCTTAGGTTTGCCAGTCGCCCGTATGCTGCCGCAGTTATCTGGTTGATGTGTGCTTCCGGAGACGTGCTTGGTGTTATACTCACCCCAAGGTCTTTCTCCTTTAACGAGGTTTGTAGTCTTTGTCCACCTAGCCTGTACTCTGTCTACGGTCTTCTTTGCCCTTCCCCGATCTTTATGGCTTTGCATTTGGCGGGATTAAATTCGAAAAGCCAGTTGTTGGACCAGGTGTCCAGCATGTCCAGATCTCCTTAAAGTTCTGCCTGGTCCTCATCCGATTTGATTCTTCTCATTAATTTTACATCATCTGCGAACAGAGACACTTTTGAGTCTATCCCATCCGTCATGTCATACACATATACCAAGAATAGCACTGGTCCTAGGAATGACCCCTGTGGGACCCCGCTCGTCACAGGCGCCCACTGTGATACCTCATCACGCAACATGACCCGTTGTTGCCTCCCTGTCAGGTATTTCCTGATCCATTGCAGTGTCCTTCCTGTTATACACGCTTGGTCCTCTAGCTTCTTCACTAATCTCATATGAGGAACTGTGTCGAAAGGCTTCCAGCAGTCCAGGAAAATGCAATCAACCCACCCCTCTCTCTCGTGTCTTACTTTGTTACTTTGTCATAGAACTCCAGGAGGTTTGTTACACAGGATTTGCCTTCCATGAATCCGTGCTGTCTGTCGTTGATAATCCTGTGCCGTTCCAGATGCTCCACCATTCTCCTCCTGATTATCTTCTCCATTACTTTGCACACTATACACGTAAGTGACACTGGTCTATAGTTTAGTGCCTCTTTTCTGTCTCCTTTCTTAAAAATTGGAACTACATTTGCCGTTTTCCATACCTCAGGTAGCTGCCCAGTTTCAAGGGATGTGTTGAATATTGTGGTTAGTGGCACACACAGCATCTCTGCTGCCTCCCGAAGGACCCACGGGGAGATATTGTCCGGACCCATCGCCTTTGAGGTATCAAGGTCACTGAGCAACTGCTTCACCTCCTCCTTAGTTGTGTGTATGTCATCCACATACACGTACACACATACACGGTGTTCCGTGTATGTGTGTACGTGTGATTGCAATCCCCAAGTGGTTCACATCACTACATTATTATTATTATAATCATGGGAAAATGCTAAACCCGTAGTTTTATACAGCGCCTGGGGGAGGGGCGGGGGGTGGAAGGTACTCAGGCTTAATTTGGGAAACTGGAGCACAGATCCAATTCCCTAGATCAAGAGCCCCTCACCAGCGTCCATGAACCTCCCTTGAGGGGTAAGATAAGATAAGATAAGATTTCTTCGGATTTTTAACCCTGGAGGGTTAGCCACCCAGGATAACCCAAGAAAGTCAGTGCGTCATCGAGGACTGTCTGTCTTATTTCCATTGGGGTCCTTAATCTTGTCCCCCAGGATGCGACCCACACCAGTCGACTAACAACCCAGGTACCTATTTGCTGCTAGGTGAACATGACAACAGGTGTAAGGAAACACGTCGAAATGTTTCCACCCGCCGGGAATCGAACCCGGGCCCTCCGTGTGTGAAGCGAGAGCTCAAGCCACCAGGCCACCGGGCCACCGGGCCACCCATCAATACAGTTGATGGTCCTGGCGCCTCTCTGTCTTGGTTACAACGTCACTCTTCTGCTATATGGATTTAAAGGGCTTTCTCTATATTAAGTATTTTAGGTTTTATGTTAGACTAACTCGGAGTTGCAAATTTAACAAATCAAAACAATTTTACAAATATATACAATGATGCTATATCGAAAAATTATTTGTTGACGACAGAACAGAAAACGGAGACCCATGAAAAAATACTGAAATAGTCAACACAAAAGACACTTATTCACAGCCTTGAAATGGTTAATGTTATTCACCTCATTCCTGTAACTCAGCAGTGTGTAGCTTCCTTCTGTACTTACTGCTTAAAGAGGAAAAATAACATTTTATTCCGGTAGAGCCAGAGGGTCAGTAACATATTATAAATTACAGAAGCCTCTTGGTTTGGTTTATTTTCATTGGGGTCCTTTGATCGATTTCCTCAGGATGGGATCCACAACAGTAGGCTACCTATATATCTAAATGATTATAACTATGACTATAATTTTTAAAGGGGTAGAACGGTAAGCCAGCGGAAGGCCTCGGTCAGATGATCAGAAGGTCCAACGGCGGGTCGTCATCTGACTAAGACCCGCGTCAGGAAACACTTGTCCTGTTTTTGACGAACCTTACCTAACCTAAGTAGTCTACCATTCTGGCACCCACTTACTGATAGATAAACAGGAGCAACAAGTGTAAATGAACTTGCCCAACGTTTCCACTTGTGCCAGGATCGAACCCAAGTCCATTAGATGGGAGCAGAAAGTCACCAGTACTTTAGCCCCAACCTCCCTCATACGAGTTACCTTTTCTCCATATTCCCCTTCCCCTACAGAGAATGTTCCTCTAAAATATGCAGAAATTGCAGCTAAAAGAGTAATAATGAAGTTGAGATGATAAAATAAAAATATATTTTTAAATTTTAGTTATAATCTTATCTTCTCTTGTAGAAGTGTCTAAAATTTTAACAAATTATTAATATATAATTGTTTGTAAGTTCAGGTTGCTAGTAAAACAAATATCTTAAAAAAATAAGTAAATATAAAATCTTTACCCTAACAAATTCTTCATAGAAGTGTATAACAGGAAATAAGGTACAATTATAAAAGGAACACGTCGGCACCTGAATGATCGCAAACCAAAGAAAATATATTTTAATAACTGTATAAAGCTCATTTTAAAAGATAAGGTAAAGACTCGTTATTACTCTTGCCCCTTCACTCACCTTCACGTTTGTACGTCATCAATATATCCCCTGTCTCTTTCACTCACCTTCACTTTTGCACGTCATCAATATATCCCCAGTCTCTTTCACTCACCTTCACTTTTGCACGTCATCAATATATCCCCAGTCTCTTTCACTCACCTTCACTTTTGCACGTCATCAATATTAAGTAATTGTCATCAGAGGGAAACAAGAAACCAGGAAGAGCCATACAACTCCTGCAAAATGGGAAGAGGTGTGAGGTAATCAGATTTTATTAGAGGAAGGGGAGAGTAGACCCTAACATGAAGAGCAGATAAACCAGTGATTATCGTAAGAAATTAAGAAACCAGTGAAGGCCAGACAATGCCTGCATACCTGAACCGTTGTTAGAAAATCAGATTTTGTCAGTAAAGGGAGAGGATTGCACCATTTCCTTATACCAAGAGCCCTTCACTGACATAAAGGCACACTCCTCGAAGAGTTGTTTAATCAGTGAGTGAATGTGCATATATGTTTACATATGAGTGTAGAAATCACATTGAAAATAGGAATTAAATTATGCCCCCCAAAAAATTCGCATATATGTAAGCATAAATTCGTCATTTTTATTATAATAAGACGTCCAGACCTCAAAGCCAAAATTAATCTTACTAATGCAGAAACTTTTCAGTCCTGGAAAACTTCTTCATCCTCAGCTTCCATTTATTCGTAATTAGTAGGCTGCGATTTACTCATGTAATAAACTCATTAGGGAATACTCTAAACTCTTAACAACAAATATTAAAAATGCAATACTTTCAGAAATAGTAAAAAACACAGACACGTGAATAAATAAATAATATATGTTATATATATATATATATATATATATATATATATATATATATATATATATATATATATATATATATATATATATATATATATGTATATATATATATATATATAATTGTAACCACGAACGAGTGGTATTGATCAATAACAACACTGCGACTAGCCAAAGACTGGAACCCATGTTGATTGGGCACTCCTCATGGTCATGTGCTTTCGCTCACCATGAGGAGGGTCAAAACAACATGGGTTCGAGTGATATATATGTATATATATATATATATATATATATATATATATATATATATATATATATATATATATATATATATATATATATATATATTGTGGAGAAAATTCTCCAAAGGAGGGGGGTATCCGCCCTTTCTACCCTTTTTAAGGGCCCTACCCTTTCCGCCCTTAGAAAGGGCCAGACGAGGGGTGTCTGGCTGCAAAAACAAATTAACTCATACCAGATGAACTGACCACAGTGTGTCACGTGTTGTCTGACCAAGTAGCAACGAGTATATGTGAGTCAATAGACATATGAGATAAATGTAACTCTTTGCCGTAACAGGAAAATTACAGTAAACTGCTGTATTAGTTTCTACACTTGAATTTACAATCATGTGTTCCAGTGATTAAAGTATTTAGAGAACACAAGCTGTTTAATTGCCACTTGTAGCAGCATGTAGCAATTGTTGAAATTGTGCTGATATCAGTGATGCTAGGCATCACGAGGCACCACGAGGCTGCACGAGTTAGATTGAATTCTGCCACCGAAGAAATGGGTCATACGGCGACGAAGGGTTTAACCTAACAAAGACATTAGTCGTTATACTAATTTAATCTCCACTAACGTCGGGAAATCGGATAAGAACTCTGTTCCAGCGCGTTTAGTGAATAAAATCGCGGTATATTCAGAAGTGTGCGCAGCTTCTTATTACTGCTAAAAGACAAACATAGACACAATCGCAAGTGAACTCCATCGAAACAAGACGGTGACTCATCAGCGGCATTCTACAATCAAGACAGCATTTCCGCCGTATATGGTGGAGTCAACACCATCGCTCACGTTACACGAGCAAGGTATGTTTTTATGTTCTTGCCAGGCAGGGAACTGCGCAGTTCTTGTATGTCAGGAGCATCAAAATTTACCTATTGACGGCGGTTATGCGTGGACTTTTAAGTCCAAACACGTGAGTGTTATCTCAGTGTTAAGTTAATGACTGACAATATGAGCATACGCTCCTTTGGGGCAATATATTATAATCATATACATTTGTTTTTACCATACAGCCCTGTGGGGAATGAGGCCATGGATGTATCCTCTGTGAAGATGTCGGGGATGGCTGCGACTTCTTGGATTCATCAATAAGCTAAGTTTAGCAACCTTAACAGTTTATTTTATCGTAGGAGCACATTCCTCCACACACACACACACACACACACACACACACACACACACACACACATATATATATATATATATATATATATATATATATATATATATATATATATATATATATATATATATATATATATATATCAAGAAATTTTGCTGAGAATAAGAAAAAAATTTGGATTGAGATAAACAGGTTAAGAAAGTCTAGGAATGAATGCATTTGTCAGTTAAAAACAGAGTAGGAGAGTCAGTAGATGGAGAGTTTACCAGGCCTCGTGGTGGATCAGGGTCTGATCAACCAGGCTGTTACTGCTGACTGCATGTAAACCGAAGTACGAACCACACAGTCCAGCTTATCAGGTACTGACTTAAGGTGCCTGTCCAGCGCCTTCTTGAAGACAGCCAGGGATCTATTTGTAATTTTCCTTACGTATGCTGGGAAGCAGTTGAACAGTCTTGTGCCCCAAACACTTATTGTGTTGTCTCTTAGTGTACTCGTGGATCCCCTGCTTCTCATTGGGGGAATGTTGCATCTCCTGCTGAATCTTTTGCATTCGTAGGGAGTGATTTTCGTGTGAATGTTTGGTACTAATCCCTCTAGAATTTTCCAATTGTATATTATCATGTATTTCTCGCCTGCGTTCCAGGGAATACAAATGAAGGGAGTTCAACCATTCCCAGTAATTTAGGTGCCTTATCGTACTTATGCGTGCCATGAAAGTTCTCTGTACATTCTCCAGGTCAGCAATTTCGCCTACCTTGAAAAGGGCAGTTAGTATACAGCAGTATTCCAGCCCAGAGAGAACAAGCGATTTGAAGAGAATCATCATGGGCTTTCCGACCCTAGTTTTGAAGGTTCTCATTATCCATCCTATCATTTTTCTAGCAGATGAGGTAGATATGTGGTCTTTGAAGGTGAGATCCTCTGACATTATCACTCCCAGATCTTTCACATTAGTTTTTCGCTCTATCGTGTGGTTAGAATTTGTTTTATACTCTGATAAGGTATTGGGTATTGGATAGATGTGGTGGGAATATATTGAGGAACTTTTAAATGTTGATGAAGAAAGGGAAGCAGTGATAAATGATTTTGAAAACCGACGAGTTGAAGATTGAGACACATCGACTCCAGGCCGAAGGACTGATTACTTCAAACTCCTCCTCTCCTTACACCTTCCTGCTTTGTATTGGACTGATGAAGCCACTGTGTGGCGAAACCTTTCCTTAATAAAAATTCCCATATGTTGCAAAAGTGTCTCATTCTTCAAAGGAGGCAGTAATTTCATGCATTGGCCAGGGAAGTATAACATCTTTTAGGAGTGAAGAAGAGCAGGATGTGAGTGTGGGGGAGGTGCATGAGGTATTATGTTGAATGAAAGGGGGTAAAGCAGCTGGAACTGAAGGGATCATGACAGAAATGTTAAAGCAGGGGGGATATAGTGTTGGAATGGTTGGTATTTTTGTTTAATAAATGTATGAAAGAGGGGAAGGTACCTAAGGATTGGCAGAGAGTTTGTATACTGCCTTTATATAAAGGTAAGGAGGACAAAAGAGAATGTAAAAATAATAGGGGAATAAGTTAACTAAGTATACCAGGTATGGTAGGGTTATTATTGAAAGAATTACAGATAAGACAGAAAGCAGCGTTGCAAAGAGTTTTTAGAATGGGTAGGGGATGTGTAGATCAAGTGTTTACGTTGAACCATATATGAGATCAGTATTTAGATAAAGGTAGGGAAGTTTTCATTGCATTCATGAATTTAGAAAAAGCATATGATAGAGTGGATAGGGGAGCAATGTGGCAGATGTTGCAAGTGTATGGAATAGGTAGTAAGTTACTAAATGCTGTAAAGAGTTTTTATGAGGATAGTGAGGCTCAGGTTAGGGTGTTTAGGAGAGAGGGAGATTACTTCCCAGTAAAAGTAGTTCTTAGACAGGGATGTGTAATGTCACCATGGTTGTTTAACATATTTATAGATGAAGTTGTAAAATAAGTAAATGCTAGGGTGTTGGGGAGAGGGGTGAGATTAAATTATGAGGAATCAAATACAAAATGGGAGTTGACACAGTTAATTTTGCTGATGATACTGTGCTTTTGGGAGATTCTAAAGACTAGTTGCAAAGGTTAGTGGACGAGTTTGGGAGGGTGTGTAAAAACAGAAAATTGAAAGTGAACATAGATAAGAGTAAGGTGATGAGGGTATCAAACGATTTAGATAAAGAAAAATTGGATATCACATTGGAGGGAGGGACTATGGAAGAAGTAAATGTTTTCAGATATTTGGGAGTTGACTTGTCAGCGGATGGGTTTATGAAGGATGAGGTTAACCATAGAATTGATGAAGAAAAAAAGGTGAGTGGTGCGTTGAGGTATCTGTGGAGAATATAACGTTATCAATGGAGGCAAAGAAGGGAATGTATGAGAGTATCAACACTCTTACATGGGTGTGAAGCATGGGTTGTAAATGCTGCAGCGAGGAGGAGGCTGGAGGCAGTGGAGATGTCGTGTCTAAGGGCAATGTGTGGTGTAAATATTATGCAGAGAATTCGTAGTGTGGAAATTAGGAGGAGATGTGGAGTTAGTAAAAATATTAGTCAGAGGGCTGAAGAGAGGTTGTCGAGGTGGTTTGGTCATTTAGAGAGAATGAAACAAAGTAGAATGACTTGGAGAGCGTATTAATCTGTAGGGAAAGGAAGGCTGGGTAGGGGTCGTCCTCGAAAAGGTTGGAGGAAGGGGGTAAAGTAGGTTCTATGGGCGAGGGGCTTGGACTTCCAGCAAGAGTGCATCAGAGTGTTAGATTGGAGTGAATGGAGACAAATGGTTTTTGGGACCTGACGAGCTGTTGGAGTGTGAGCAGGGTAATATTTTGTGAATGGATTCAAGGAAACCGGTTAGCCGGACTTGAGTCCTAGAAATGGGAAGTACAATGCCTGTACTTTAAGGGAGAGGTTTGGGATATTGACAGTTTGGAGGGACATCTAAACTGTCGTATCTGAGGGCCTCTGCAAAGACAGTGATTATGTATGAGTGTGGTGAAAGTTTTATCTTTCTTTTTGTTTTGTTTTTTTCTTTTTGGGTCACCCTGCCTCGGTGGGAAACGGCCGATTGTGTTAATATATATATGTCGTGCCGAATAGGTAAAACTTGTAAAATTACAAAGAACTCATTAAGTTCTTTCTAACATTTTCTCTAATACGTTTAAAGATATATTTTTCAATTATGTTAATGTAAAAATTAATAATTTTGTACCAAAAGAACCTTAGAAAACTTCCCTAACCTTTTTATAACAAGCGCAATTTAATTTAGCCTAATCCAACTAAATATATGTTAGATAAGTTTACAAAAATTTAATAATAAATAAACACAATGAAATATATCTTTTTTCTTTAGGTTCAGAACGATTTTTGTGAAATTATTGCATACGCAAGTTTTTGCTTGCCTTATTCGGCAAGAAGAGCATTGCTATTAAAGCCAAAATCACAGGTTTTACCTATTCGGCTCGAAATATATATATATATATATATATATATATATATATATATATATATATATATATATATATATATATATATATATAGGTACCACCTCTAGAATAGCTGCCTCAATGTTGAAACCAACTCAGCTCGGTTTTGGTGTTCAACAAGGCTGTGAAGCAGCTGCCCATGCAGCACGAGTATACATCAACAACATGTCCAATGAAAAAGCTTTAATCAAATTGGACTTTGCCAATGCTTTCAACTCAGTCAGAAGGGATGCTGCTCTCCAAGCAGTTTCTAGGCACTTTCCTTCCCTCTATCCCTTCATAGAATCGTGTTATAGTGTGGCTTCTAA
>WNWK01025919.1:0-27997 GCA_009830355.1 Cherax destructor
TTAAGCACCATTTGATACCTAGATACTGTGTTTTTAGTGACGTTTTGCCTTACAGTTATATGTAGAAAAAAAAATATTAGTGCCCTATTTGACAGGGCTTAGGGCAAATCCTCTCCTACAAAATTAGTAAGACATACAATGTTCTAATTGATATCAGATGCAAGACAAAGAGTTATGTTTTTGAATTACAGATTGAGTGTGAGCTTACTGTCAATAGATTGCATTATAAAAAATGTTGAAATACGTTTTTTTTTTTAATTTGGTTGGGAAACAAAAAATCAGTAACAACAAACCGTAAAACATATCGCAAGCTCTTCCTGTAAATCAATAGAACCATCATTCCTCAATAACCTACGAAAGAATCATGATGCTCTGATAAATACTCTTTGCATGAGAGAATTTATAATGTCAATAACTTATTCCTGAGATACTATTGATAATTATGCTTGTGTACAACTCTTAGGCATTCGAACGCCATGTTCCAGAGCAGCGCACCCCACCATGCTTATCAGAGGCTGTAAAGCCACTGAGAGACGTCTGCGCTGCTCACCCACACCACACTCCTCACAGAAGTTGCCATGCAGTGAATTTAAAGTGAAACAATAATAAAAATCGCAATTTTGGGGGTAAAAAAAAAAAAAAACTAATTGCCAACACGTCCTCTTCCCAAGTAAAAGATCGAAAAAAATACTTTTTAGTAAAAACATACTTAGAAATATGATAGAAACACGCTGATTACATCAACATGTTGCCAGAATAATGTACTATTTTTCAGTAAGAATTATTTTTTATCACTCAAAACGTCTCACCCCCCCCCCTTAAATCTCTCAAACCAGCCTTTGCTGGCCTTAAATTCACTCACATCAGCACTCGTTGCAGGCATTTTCTTTACGAGATCGTCATGCAGCTACCTTGCCTTTTCACAAATTATAGACTGCATAACACTATCTCCTGCTAAAAGTTTGTCATTGATCCACACCAACAATAACCTCTCCGCTTCGAGTATTTTCGATCTCATTTTTGTGAGCATATTGACCCCTTTCTCAACAACAGCTTCCTTGATTTCCTTTTTCTTGGCCATGATGGAAGCGATGGTTGTATGGGGTTTCCCATACAGCCTGGTAAGCTCTGCCACACGCACACCACTTTCATATTTTGCAATGATCTCTTTCTTGAATTCTATTGTGTTTCTGACCTTTTTAACCAAAGGGCTGGCACTAGTATTAAGAAATTTATCATATGAACGCGTTGGCTGATGGTCACTCGCTGATAAACAATGCCACACTGTCTGTGGATGGTGTGTCGGGGCCCCTTGTACGTGTTCGAGATAAATGACTATTTGCGAGCCAAACGACGATTAGCGAGTCAATATTTTGACGAAAAAACATTACAATTATCGAAAATTGTGAATTGCAATCATTACAAAATACGAGGGTCCACTGTACTTGTTCTCTCAAGGCCAGAATACTGCTGTATATTTATGGCCCCCCTTCAAGGCAGACTAGATTGCTGTGCTAGAAAACAGAACCTTCACTGTCTGCATATATTCAATTAACTATCTGAACTACTGAGAACATTTCAAGTCCCACACACTCTTGGAATGTTGGCCAATAATGTGCATCATAATTAACACGTGGAAGGATAGAACTCAGTGTCAGAGGTCCCGACTCGACATCCTCCGTCTGTGCATAAGGCAAATTATCTACAAACCTCTGGTTGTCTTTGTGTGGGAACTTCACAAGTTCCTCCAACTAGTTTCTGATCAACTGGGCTGCAATTCATATGTTGAACTGTGTGCAGCCAGCAGTAGCAGACTGCTTGATGTATTGAAATGATCGAAAACTTTTTATTGTCAGAATTAGGGGGGACAAGCTGAGCGGCCCTGGTTTCAACAAAATGGTGCCACTTACCATACAGCAAGGGCCACAATGAATCTGCTCAGACAGCATTTCTCAAATCGCTTAATTTCAAAAAGTGGTAACATCAGATGACCCTCAAGATCACCAGATCTGTTGGCTCCAAACTTCTTTCTTTGGAGTTACCTCAGAGAAAAAGTTTACATCGATAAACCACAGACGTTACAACACCTCAAAGAAAATAGTCGAGTGGAAATTTCAAGAATAAGCACTGATACTCTACATCAAGTGATGCAGAATGCCCTCAAATTTGTGAGCAGGCTCAAGGCCGCCATTTGAGATACATTATTTTTAAAATTTTATTGTAAATCTTGGAAGCATTAAAATTTAATTGTAGTAATCAAATTTTTTTTTCTATATTTATTAGCAAAAACAACATATGAACAAACTTATGGGCCACCCTGTAGAAGCATACAAGGTCTGTATTAAACACGTACTATTGAGGAATCCCAGAAAAAAATCAGATATAGAGAGAGAGAGCGTAGGAGATGGTACAGAATAAAATGGGTTACTGAATTGTTTAAAACACAAATATGTCACAACAGAGGAAAGATTGTCTTAGTCGAGAGATCACTGAATAAGAGCAAAAACTTAGGATGTCATACCTAACAGAGGAAGTACAAAGAGAGCAAAAGGCCACACAGGATATTGCAAGAAACCCAAAATATTTCTATTCCTATGCAAAATCCAAGCTAAAAACTACCTGTAGAATTGGACCATTATTGAGAGGAGACTCGTATACGTACTGACAATGAATAGGAAATGAGTGAAATCCTAAAAGAACCGTACGAGTCGGTGTTCAGCAACCCACTAAATGACAGCAAGGTAGAGAATGTAGAAACATTTTTCACTCCAGCAGAAGGCAGCACAAACCAACTAACTGATGACATTAGTACAAATCCCATAGATTTCGAAAAAGAAATAGATAACATGCCCACTCACTCAGCACCTGGACCAGATTTATGGAATGCTCTATTTATAAAGAAGTGCAAAGCACCACTAGCACGAGCCCTCAATATATTTTAGAGAAAGAGCCTAGATCTAGGTGGAATACCGGAGACCTTAAAGGGAGGTAGTAAAGCACTAGCTAAAAATTACAGACTAGTAGCCCTAACTTCTCACATCCTAAAAATCATCAAAAGAGTGACGAGATGGCAAATTACAAATTTCACGGACCAGCACAACCGGCATAACCCAAACCAGCATGGTTTTTAAAGCAGGGCGATCATGCCTGTCACAGCTGCTGAACCACTATGACAGAATTACAGAGGCTTTGGAAGACAACCAAAACGCAGATGTGATTTACACAGATTTTGCAAAGGCGTTTGACAAATGCGATCATGGAGTGATAGCGCACAAACTGAGAGCCACAGGCATTACCGGAAAAGTAAGCAGATGGATTTTCGTGTTCCTAACACACACAACACAAAAAGTAGTAGTAAACAGGGCAAAATCCAGCATCAGCGAGGTAAAAAGCTCAGTTCTCCAAATCACTGTCCTGGCACCTCTGCTGTTTCTCATCCTCATAGCAGACATAGATAAAAACACCCGTCACAGTTTTGTATCATCATTTGCAGATGACACTAAAATAAGCATGAAAGTCACTACGGTAGAAGACACTGAAAAATTACAGGAAAATATAAGCAGGGTTTTCCAGTGGGCAGTGGAGAACATGACATTCAATGGTGATAAGTTCTACCTGCTTAGGTATGGAAAGAATTAAGAACTCAAAAGGAAAACTATATACAAAACTCAAGAGGATCACCAAATAGAACGCAAGGAACAAGTAAAAGACTTTGGAATAATTATGTCGGCTGACCTTTCTTTCAAAGAACATAACAAGACAAAGATCACGACAGCCAGGAGGATGATGGGATAGGTATTGAGAACTTTCAAAACAAGGGAAATAATGCTAATGGTGACACTCTTCAAATCGCTAGTGTTCCCTCATTTGGAATACTGCTCAGAGCTGACGGCCCCGTTCAAGGCAGGAGAACAAATACAGAGATCATTTACAGCACACAAAGAGCCAGTAAAGTATTTAAATTACTGGGAACACTTTAAAGTCTTGAACATGTACTCATTGTATTAATGTTGGTAGAATTACCGACAATATGTATGGAGAGAGAAATGCATGATAATATATACCTGGAAAGTACTTGAGGGCCTGGTCCCAAATTTGCACACTGCTATAACATACTGGAGAGAGAGATATGGGAGGAAGTGCAAAATAAACCCAGTGAGGAGCAGGGGTGCAGTGGGCACAATAAGGGAACATTGTATTAATATTCATGTCCCCAGACTATTCAACATCTTACCAGAAGATAGAAGTCAGAAACACTACTGGAACAAGTGTAGAAGCCTTCAAGAGAAAACTGGACAAGTATCTTCACCAGGTGCCATATCAACCAGGCTGTGATGGATATGTAACTCCAAGAGTAGTAAGACTCTCGGAACTCATCAAAGGAATGTATGCACCCTTGTAGTCTTGTGTTTATGTATGTGTGCATATGCACTCGCCTAATTGTGGTTGCAGGGATCGATTCACAGCTCATGACCCTGCCTCTCTGTTGGCCGTTGACAATTTATCAGTGTTCAGAGCGGATAAAAGAATTTCACATTTTTTCCTCACATTTATATCACTTCTGGGATGTTTGCTCTCATTTATATCAAGTGAACCAACAGACCATAATAATGAAAGTTTGAAGCTGATCAGAAATAGTGTCCTCCAGCATATGATCAGAATCAAGATTCCAGGTTATTTTTACAAAATCATTATACTTTTTGACTGACTTCAATATTTTGAAGCAAATTAGAACATTCTTTAGTTAATGAGTAAAAAAAACAAAGAAATTATTAAGTTAGTCACTTAAGAATTTACTAACTTTTTTCACTAAGGTATTTGAGGCGGTAGATCATAGTAATGAATAAGTATATGATATGATATTGTGTACGTATGTGGACTTCAGTAAGGCTTTTGATAAAGTTCCACACTGAAAATTGTTGAAGAAAGTAGAAGCACACAGAATAGAAAGAAAAAGTTTTTTCCTGGATGGAGGCGTGATTGACGGATAGGCAACAAAGCCAGCATAAATGGGGAGAAATCAGAGTGGGGATGCATCACAAGCGATGTTCCACAGAGGTCAGTGTTGAGCCCCTTTGTTGTTCACAGTACAGTGGTCCCTCGGTTTTCGCCGAAAATTCGTTCCAGAATGCTGCTCAAGTGCCATTACCGAACGAATTTACTTCCTTAAGACATAATGTCACGTAGGTTAGTCTATTTCAGACCCCCAAAAATACACTTGCAACAGCACTTACGAAAATACACTTACATGAATGTTCGAGTTTGGAGATGCACGAAAACCAAGGGACCACTGTACAGTGGACCCTCGGTTAACGAATACCCCGGAAATCGTGCAATTATGTAAGTATAATTTTGTAAGTTCTTGTGGAAGTGTAGTTTTGGGGGTCTGAAATAGACTAACCTACATGACATTATTTCTTAAGGACGTAAATTCGTTCGGTAATGGCACTCGAGCAGGCTTCTGCAATGAATTTTTTTCGTTAACCGAGGGTCCACTGTATACATAAACGACATAGATGAGGAAATAAATAGTGACATAAGCAAGTTTGCCAATAACACTAAAATAGGCTGTCAGACAATTTTGATGACACTAAGAGTGCTACATGAAGATCTGGATTGATTGATGCAGTGGTCAGAGAAATGGCAGATGCAGTTTAATGTAGACAAATGAAAGTTCTATGCCTTGGAAAAAAAAAAATAACCATAGCACTTATAAACTAAATAATGTAGATCTTAATCAATCTGAATGTGAAAGAGATTTAGGAGTTCTGGTTAGATGTAATCTAAAGTCAAGACAACAGTTTGTAAGTGTTCGCAATAAAGCTAATAGAATTCTTGGCTTCATATCAAGAAACATAAATAACAGGAGTCCTCAGGTTATTCTTCTACACTATACTGTAAATCATTGGTTTGATGCAACTCCACTGAGAGTTTTGGAAGTTGTTGGATGCTGGGAATGGGTTCAACAACCTTGGTCATTAGGCATCTGCACGTGCCAGTTGTTTCAAGACTCTGGTACTCATTACTGTACACAAGCACTGAAAATCTGACGCTGATTAAGAAAAGCGTTCAAGTTATTAGAGAAATAATAAAAAAAAAATTCAGGCAACCTCTTAAAGGTCCCTCTTCTGGGATATCTAAATATCCACACACAGACATTAGTCACAGCATACAAACATGGCCATACACAGACACAACAGCTACCACATACACAAATATCCACACAATGAGAAAAGCTGAAGTAACATAGAACATGGTTCAAACAATTACTAATTTGCATGATGACAGCTCCTGCAACAATTTACAAGCTAAAAGGGAAGAGCTTGTGAAGGATACATAAGTGAGGTGTCGCAAGGTCAAATCACCACTTTGTCACTAACTCTTAAATTACTTTATATTTTTAACCGAAGTTAAATTTATAAAGAGTAAGAACAAAGTAGAAATAGATTCTGAAATTAAATGAGACTGTGGTTAATTTCAGAGAAACTCAACACCATTTCCAACTCCCACACTGTCAACTGGCCCTCTCTAAAACTTATATTTATCAACCCCAGGAGCATTACCATAGTTGTTGGTCGGGTAGTAGTCGTTGCCCTCGGAATCCACCCAGGCTTGCACACTGACAAAGTCGGCTACGAAGGAAGGTATTTTGCACTTGAGGATGGCAGAGTTGCCGTGGATCACGTTCTCAGACTCTGCCTCCAGTAGGTAGAACTGGGAGATCACTGTATATCAGGGGGTAAAAGGTAAAGTCTTCCAGTGGATCATAAGAGCACTTTGGAGAAGACAAAGATTGGCGCAATGGGAATAAGAGTAAGGAGAGACAAAGGTATCAAGTGGGGTCCTGAAAGGATCAGTACTAGTGTCATTGCTGTACATGATATATTTAATTAAATGTGAGATAATGGATTAACCCTTTCGGGGTCAGTGCCGTACTAGTACGTTTTACGAGCAGGGGTTGGTGCCGTACTAGTACGCCCATATTCTAGCGGCCTCAATTTAAGCAGAAAACGTCTGGTAGGCATACATATGAAAGAATGGGTCTGTGTGGTCAGTGTGCGCAGTATAAAAAAAATCCTGCAGTACACACTGCATAATGAGAAAAAAAACTGACCATTTTTTTCGATTAAAACAGCGACTTTGCAGTCGATTTTCGTATGGTATTTATTGATGTATTCTCGTTTTCTTGGTCTCATTTGATAGAATGGAAGATATATTACAGAAATAGAGATGATTTTGATTGGTATGACAATTACAAGTACCTTGAAATTGAGCTCAAAGTAGCGAAAATGTTCGATTTTTGCCGATGTTCATGAGTAAACAAATCACGCCATGCGTCCAATACACATCAACTGGCGAGTCTAATATTCTTACACAAGTGCACTGATATTATTTATACCATATTTACAATGATGCAGTAGTATATATAACAGAAAATCTTCTATTTTTTGCGAGAATAAAAATTCAAAATGGAAAGCAAAAGTAATGTAAGAGGGACCTGGAGACGTGACTAATGAACAGATAAAATGTTATTTTAGTGCCAGGAATGTCTGTCTTGTTTATTCTGGACCCTATTTTGAAATTGCCATCTTTTGAAATTTGTGTGAAATTGGCCAAATTGCCAATTTCTGACCACTTTATTGGGTAGTTGAAATCAATAAATTGGTGGTTTCTTGTACTCAATTGATAGAACAAATGGAATTCTAGCAAAATAGCTAAAATTTTAGTAGACTGAAACATTGCAATTGGCGGAAAATAGCTATAATTTTAGTAGACTGAGACATTGGAATTGGTCGAAAATAGGGCTCAAAGTGAGCAAAATCGCCATTGCGTAAATATCGTTGATACCGTTAACTTTGCGAGAGCATAATTCCATTAGTTTTCCATCAAATTTCATACTTTTGGTGTCATTATGATCGGAAAAAGTCTCTCTATTATTTCATAAGAAAAAATAATTTTTTCCCCCAAAAAAATTTCGACCCTGAGAACGAGTTTGGGAGAGGGCCTCGCAACCCTAAAAGGGTTAACCCTTTCAGGGTCGAGACCCCTGATCCTTAACTCGTTTTCAGGGTCGAAACATTTTTTGGGGGGGAAAAAATTATTTTTTCTTATGAAATGATAGTGCATCTTTTTCAGATCATAATGACACCAAAAGTATGAAATTTAGTGAAAAACTAACGGAATTATGCTCTCACAAAGTTAGCAGCATCGTCGATATTCACGCATCGGCGATTTTTCCCACTTTGAGCCCTATTTTCGACCAATTCCAATGTCTCAGTCTACTAAAATGATAGCTATTTTTCTAGAATTCCATTTGTTCTATTGATTGAGTACAGGAAACTGCCAATTTACCGATTTCAACTACCCAATAAAGTTGTCAGAAATGGGCAATTTGGCCAATTTCACACAAATTTCAAAAGATGCCAATTTCAAAATAGGGTCCAGAATAAACAAGACAGACATTCCTGGCACTAAAATAACATTTTATCTGTTCATTAGTCACGTCTCCAGGCCCCTCTTATATTACTTTTGCTTTCCATTTTGAATTTTTAGTCTCACAAAAAATAGAAGATTTTATGTTATGTATACTACTACATCATTTTCAAACAGTATAAATAATATCAGCGCACTTGTGCAAGAATATCAGACTCGTCAGTTGATGTGTATTGGACCACGCGCGTGGCGTGATTTGATTACTCTTGACCATCGGCAAAAATCAAACATTTTCACTACTTTGCGCTCAATTTCAAGGTACTTGTCAGTAGGAAACCAATCAAAATTATCTATATTTCTGTAATATATCTTCCATTTTATCAAATGAGACCAAGAAAACGAGAATACAACCATAAATACCATATGAAAATAGACTGCAAAGTCGCTGTTTTAACCCTTTGGGGGTCGACAGGCCTTCTCGGAAATGTGTTCCTGGGGTCGAAATTTTTGAAAAAAAAAAATTTATTTTTCTTATGAAATGATAGAGAATCTTTTTCCGATCATAACGCCACCAAAATTATGAAATTTGATCGAAAACTAACGGAATTATGCTTTCGCGAAGTTCGCGGTGTCTATGACACTGACGCATCGGCGATTTCACCCACATCGAGCCCTATTTTCGACAAATTTCAATGTTTCTCTCTCCTACAATTATCGCTATTTTGCTAGAACTCCATTTCTTCTATCGATTGAGTACAAGAAACCGCCTATTTACCAATTTCATCTACCCAAAATAGTGGTCAGAAAATGACAATTTTCCAATTTCACACAAATTTCAAACGATGCCAATTTCAAAATAGGGTTCAGAGTAAACAAGGCAGACATTCCTGGCACTAAAATAACATGTTCTCTGTTCATTAGCCACGTCTCCAAGCCCCTGTTCCATTACTTTTGCTTTCCATTTTGAATTTTTATTCTCACACAAAAATAGAAGATTTACTGTTATGTATACAACTGCATCATTGTAAAAATGGTATAAATAATATCAGAGCACTTGTGCATGAATATGACTCGCCAGTTGATGTGTATTGGACGCATGGTGTGATTTGTTTACTCTTGAACATCGTCAAAAATCGAACATTTTCACTACTTTGAGCTCAATTTCAAGGTACAGTGGTACCTCGAGTTACGATGGTCCCCAAAATCGCCCTTTTATGTAAGTTTATTTTTTTAAATGCTTTTGTAAGTATATTTTTGGGGGTGTAAAAGGACTAGTCTATTTTACATTATTCCTTATGGGGATAAATTCGTTTGGTAATGGCACTTGAACAGCATTCTCGAACGAAAAAATATCGTAACTCGAGGTACCACTGTACTTGTCATTGTCATACCAATCAAAATCATCTCTATTTCTGTAATATATCTTCCATTCTATCAAATGAGACCAAAAAAACGAGAATACATCAATAAATACCATACGAAAATCGACTGCAAAGTCACTGTTTTAATCGAAAAAAACGGTCCGTTTTTTTTTTCTCATTATGCAGTGCGCGCTGCAGGATTTTTTTTATACTGCGCACACTGACCACACAGACCCATTCTTTCATATGTATACCTACCAGACGTTTTCTGCTTAAATTGAGGCCGCTAGAATTTGGGCGTACTAGTACGGCACCAACCCCTGCTCGTAAAACGTACTAGTACGGCACCGACCCCGAAAGGGTTAAACCAAAAACACGGTTGGAAATTTTTTCCTCATTATGCACTGTGCTGCAGGATTTTTTTTATACTGCGCACACTGACCGCACAGACCCATTCTCTCACATCTAGGCCTACCAGCCTTTTCTTGCTTGATTTGAGGGCGCTAGAATTTATGCGTACTAGTACGTCAAACACCCTGGTGCATAAGACATATAGTGGACCCACGGATTACGATGGTGTCGGATTACGCTAAATTCGGTTAGCGATACATTTTTCCGTAAAAATATTGGCTCAGTTTACGATGATCCGCTCGGAATACGCTATTCGTCTTGGACGCGTACACGTGCCCTGGAACGGCACAACGCGCCATCCACAGTCAGTGTGCCATTGTTTACCAGTGAGTGAATGCCACCCCCGCCACCCACGCATTCATACCATACATTTTGTCATTATTCCATTGCTTTTAGTGCTTGCAACTGTTAAATAAGCCACCATGGGTCCAAAGAAAGCTCCTAGTGCCAGCCCTGTGGTAAAGAAGCTGAGAAATAGCAAAATATGAAAGTGGAGTGTGTATCGCTGAGCTGGCCAGACTGTATGGAAAAGCCTATTCAACCATCGCTACCATTGTGGCCAAGGGAAATAAAATCAAGGAAGCTGTTGTTGCGAAAGGTGCAAATATGATCACAAAACAGAGATCGCACATGCTGGAAGATGTGGAAAATTTGTTATTGGCGTGGATCAATGAGAAACAATTAGCAGGAGATAGTGTTACGCAGGTGATAATATCTGAAAAAGCAAGGCAGTTGCATGATGATCTCGTCAAGAAAATGCCTGCAACGAGTGCTGAAGTGAACGAATTTAAAGCCAGCAAAGGCTGGTTTGACAGATTTAAGAAGCGTAGTGGCATACATAGTGTGATAAGGCATGGTGAGGCAGCCAATTGTGACAAAAGTGCGGCTGAAAAATATGTGCAGGAATTCCAGGGGTACATAGAGGCTGAACAATACCAACCCCAACAAGTGTTCAATTGTGATGAAATAGGCCTGTTTTGGAAGAAAATGCCAAACAGGACCTTCATTACACAGGAGGAAAAGGCACTGCCAGGACACAAGCCTATGAAAGACAGGCTAACTCTTATGTTGGGTGCTAATGCTAGCGGGGATTTTAAAGTGAAGCCTTTATTAGTGTATCACTCTGAAAATCCCAGAGTGTTTAAGAGATGCAGTGTCGCCAAGGCTAATTTGTGTGTGATGTGGAAGTCTAACAGTAAGGCATGGGTCACGAGGAAAATTTTCTTGGATTGGTTCCATGAAGTGTTTGGCCCCAGTGAAGAAATATCTCGAGGAAAATAATTTGCCACTTAAGTGCCTCCTGATAATGGACAATGCTCCTTGTCATCCTCCAGACTTGGCAGAGCAAATTGTGCAGGACTTTAAGTTCATCAAAGTGAAGTTCTTGCCCCCTAATACCATTCCTCTTCTCCAGCCCATGGACCAGCAGGTCATTTCAAACTTTAAAAAACTCTACACCAAAGCAATGTTTGAAAAGTGCTTTCAAGTAACCACAGACATTAATATGACCCTAAAAGAGTTTTGGAAAGATCGTTTCAGTATCCTGCATTGTGTAAACCTTATAGGTAAGGCTTGGGAGGGAGTGACTACCAGGACTTTGAACTCTGCCTGGAGAAAATTATGGCCAGACTGTGTCCAAGAGAGGGATTTTGAAGGTTTTGGGGATGAGCCTCAGAACCCTGAGCCTGTTGTGGAAGAAATTGTGGCACTGGGCAAGTCCATGGGGGTTGGATGTTAGTACCGAGGATGTGGAAGAGTTGGTGGAGGAGGACAATGAAGAGATAACCACTGAAGATCTGCAAGAGCTTCAACAGCAACAGCAACAATAGACCACAGTTCAGAAAAATGGTTCAGAGGAGGAGGAGGAAGTTGCCTTCTTCAATGATTAAGGAGATTTGTGGAATGTGGAGCAGGGTGCAAGGCTGTATGGATGAATATCACCCTAACAAAGCTGTTGCAGGCCATGCTGGCAACCTGTACAATGACACTGTGGTGTCCCATTTCAGGGATGTTTTAAAGAATTGCCAGACACAGAGCTCCCTTGACAGATTTTATGTGAGAGAGGGGTCCAGTGACTCAAGCTGACTCTAGTGGCATTAAAAGAAAAAGGTCAGTAACCCCAGAAAAGAACTTGGTACCTGCAGTGTTAATGGAAGGGGATTCCCCTTCCAAACACTAGCAACTCCTCCATCCTCCCTCCTCCTCCACACATCAACAACTCTTCAATAAAGGTAAGTGACATGTTATTGTAGTACAGTATTAAATTATGTATATTTCTCATTGTTTTCTGTGTAATTTAATGTCTATATGTTGTACAAAAAGAATTTATTTTAATACTTTTGGGTGTCTGGAACGGATTAATTTTATTTCCATTATTTCTTATGGGGAAAATAGATTCGGATTACGATATTTTCAGTTTACAAAAGCCCTCTGGTACGGATTAATATCGTAATCCGGGGGTCCACTGTACTAGTATGTCAAAAACCCTGAAAGGGTTAAAAAGTACCTCATTTAAAAATAATTGCCATTCAGGGCCCTTTTACTTATTCAAATTCAAATTTTATTTCCTTGCAAGTTTACATTGAGATTATATAATTACAATAATGAGTTGCAGTGCAAAGAGAGCCACTATAATGCCATGGCATTATGGGCAGACTAAATTTAATGGCTTACAGACTACTAAATATTACTAGCAAAATTGAACATAGTTTGTTTCAGTTGTACATCTGTTTTTATTTATAGCAGACAGCAAGTTTACTCAAATTAACAATCTGGGGATATAACATTGCGACAAGTTGAAAGTATTTTGCAGGTTCTTTATATCAATAGTAAATAGTTAAATTATATTATTTGGTAAAGGTAAGTATTGAGTATTTACTTTTGGGTGAGTATGTGGTTTTTGAGAAGAGTCTTAAATTGATGTTCAGACCAGGTTACTTTAGTATTTTTTGGCAATGAATTCCAAATTTTGGGGCCCTTTATGTGCATAGAGTTTTTGCAGTGTGATATGGACACTGGGTACATCAAAAAGTGATCTGTGTCTAGTGTCATGGTCGTGAATCCTGTTAAGGTTGGTGAGAAGTAGTTTGAGTGGTGGGTTTATGTTTGAGTGTAGTGTTCTATAAATGTAGTTGGCACAATAATAAGTATGGATGTTCTTGACGGTGAGTAGTTTTAGACTTTTGAATATTGGTGGAGTATGTTGTCTGGAGTGGGAATTTATCATCATTCTGACTGCAGCCTTTTGTTGAGTTATTAGTGGTCTTAGGCGATTGAATGTTGTTGATCCCCATGCACAAATTCCATAGGTGAGATAAGAGTAGATGAGTGAATGATACAGTGCAAGGAGAGCTGATTGAGGAACATAGTACCATATCTTTGATAGTATGCCTACTGTTTTGGAGATTTTCTTGGAAATTTGTGTGTGTGTGTCTGGAATTTGAGGCTACTGTCAAGGTGGATCCCTAGGAATTTTCCCTCTGAGTCTTGTGATGGGTGAACCATTTAGCGTTAAGTGGAACATTTGTAGCTCTGTTTCCAAACTGAATGAAATAGGTTTTGTCAGTACTGAGAGTTAGCTTATTAGTCATCATCCAGGTAGATATTTTCTGCAATTCAGTATTAACAGTGTTGGCTAGTATGACTGGGTTTGGATGAGAGAAGACGTACGTAGTGTCATCTGCAAATAATATGGGTTTGAGTAGTTGTGATGCATTTGATAGGTCATTGATGTAAATGAGGAAGAGAAGTGGGCCAAGGGCACTTCCTTGCGGGACCCCGACTGTAATTGGTTGTGTGGAAGAGTTAGCTCCATTTGTGTACACATATTGACTTCTGTTACTAAGGTATGACTTTAGGTAGTTGAGGGAGTGTCCTCTTATGCCATAATGTGTTAATTTAATGTGCAGTAAATCATGGTCAACTGTATCAAAAGCTTTACATAAATCAATGAAGAGTCCCAGCGGGACTTCTATATTCTCGAGAGCGGTGTATATTAGTTCTAGCATGTGTATAATAGCATCATTTGTGCTTTTATTAGTCCTGAATTCAAACTGACAGGGGTTGAGCATGTTGTGTGAGATGAGATAGGAATAGATCTGCCTATGAATTAATTTTTCAAAGATTTTAGAGAGCAGAGGTAAGTTAGATATTGGTCTATAGTTATTCAAGTCTGCTTGATCTCCTCCTTTGTGGATCGGGGTGACCCTTGCTATTTTAAGAATTGAAAGGAAGGTGGAGGTTTCGATGGATTTGTTAGTGTGTGTTGCAATTATTGGTGATAGTACTTGAGAAGCTTTTTTGTACATAAAAGGTGGTAAGTTATTTATATCTCCTGCCTTGTTTTTAAGGGTGTTGATGATGAGTGAGGCTTCTGTTGGGTTGGTCGGAGCTAGGAATAGTGTATTCGGGTAGGTGCCCGTGAGGTAGTCTGATGGACGGGTGTTTAAGCTTGGGATCTTCCTCACTAGATTCTTTCCTATGGTGGAGAAAAAAAAACACTGAGTCTGTTTTCTGTTTCAGTTGGTGGGAGCCGGGGTTCATCTGATTTAGTTAATTTGATTGTTTTATTTTTGGATATCTTTTTAGTTCCTAGAATTTCAGATAGGGTTTTCCAGATCTTTTTCATATCACCTTTTATGCTATGTAATCTGTTCTCATAATACAATTTTTTTGACCTTCTTATCAGGATAATAAGGATTGACAAGTAATGCTTGGAGTGGTCTCTAAGCGTTACTGTACTGTACTGTTTTTCATATACGTAGGTGCTTTGTGTTAATGGATTTAAGGATGCTAAGTGTTGGCCAACTTTCGTTTTTCCTTTTGGGCCACCCCGCCTTGGTGGGAAACGGCCGACGTGTTGAAAGAAAGAAGAAGAAGTGTTAGCCAGGGACTATTCAGTCTCTCTGCTGTGATCTTTTTTTTTTTTTTTAGGTTAATGTTTGTTATAGAGGTAGTGGTTTTTTTTTTAGAAAATTATTAATATATTCATCAGTATCTGAATATGATTCTATTAATATATTCATCAGTATCTGAATATGATTCTATCTCGTTATGCCAGTCGATGTTAATCATAGCTATTATGTACAGTAGACCCTCATTTAGCACGACTTTATGTTGCGCGTTTTGGGTATTACGCGATTGAAGAATTGCGGCACATTTTTATCTAACACGACGTAAACCTTATATTACGCGATTCGCTGGAGGGGAAAATTTTTGAGCCCGCGGTCGCCTGCAGTAGGTTAAACCATTGAGTCAGTGGGGGTCCTACTAAGGGTGGCTATGAGCCACAACAAGTGTTTAATGCTGACGAGACAAGTGTTTTCTGGAAGAAAATGCCAACATGAACTTATATCAGTCAGCAAGAGAAAAGTGCACCAGGCTTCAAGACAGCAAAGGATCGCTTCACCTTGCTCCTTTTGGGTAATGCATCAGGTGATTTCAAGTGTAAGCCCATGGTTATTTACCGCTGTAAGAATCCTCATGCTTTGAGGAAAAGGGAATTTGTTTTTCCTTCGCACAAACTAAGTTTATTCAGGTATACAGAGATAGTTACATTGATTATCATACATAGCAGCATATGTGTAGAGAACCTAGGATAACCCAAAGTGTTATCCTAGAGAACCTAGGATAACCCAAAGTGTTATCCTAGAGAACCTAGGATAACCCAAAGTGTTATCCTAGAGAACCTAGGATAACCCAAAGTGTTATCCTAGAGAACCTAGGATAACCCAAAGTGTTATCCTAGAGAACCTAGGATAACCCAAAGTGTTATCCTAGAGAACCTAGGATAACCCAAAGTGTTATCCTAGAGAACATAGGATAACCCAAAGTTTGGGTTATCCTAGGTTCTCTACACATATGCTGCTATGTATGATAATCTTTGTAACTGTATCTGTGTATACCTGAATAAACTTATAGTTTGCAGGAAGAAAAAGCAACCATTCCCTCAAGCGGCCGGTGCTAATGTTGTGGAACAGCTGGGGAGACCACCCGCCTTCCCATGCTACCCTCCCCAACAACACCCTACCATCCCAGCATTCGTATTCCATACGCGTCAAGCCAGCTGTGTTTGTCAAGAATAAGAGTGAATTGTGTTTTGATCTTTAAATTACTATATCTTGTATCTGCCAAGCAATCATGTCACCCAGTAGGCATACAAGTGTTGCTCAAAGTGGCAAGAAAATGTTTAAGCATTTATTAAGTCTTAGAACTAACGAAGAAAAAGATATTAGACAAGACATAACCTGTGGCTGTAATGAAGTGTTACTTTGTACACACAAAAAGATGTAAACATAAGTTTGGGGACTAACTACTGAATGACTTGACTGACTGACTTACTGAATGACTTGACTGACTTACTGAATGACTTACTGAATGACTTGTCTGACTGACTTACTGAATGACTTGACTGACTTACTGAATGACTTGACTGGATTTTAAACTTACTGACAATGACTTGACTGACTGACTTACTGAATGACTTGACTGACTGACTTACTGAATGACTTGACTGACTGACTTACTGAATGACTTGACTGACTGACTTACTGAATGACTTGACTGCGACTGAATACGTACTGACATGAGACTTGACTGACTACTGAATGACTTGCTGACTGACTTACTGAATGACTTGACTGACTTACTGAATGACTTGACTGACTGACTTACTGAATGACTTGACTGACTTACTGAATGACTTGTCTGACTGACTTACTGAATGACTTGAGTGACTTACTGAATGACTTGACTGACTTACTGAATGACTTGACTGACTGCTTACTGAATGACTTGACTGAACGAATGCTTGTCGACTTACAATGACTTGACTGACTTACTGAATGACTTGACTGACTTACTGAATGACTTGACTGACTGACTTACTGAATGGACTGAAAGAACTTGACTGACTTACTGAATGACTTGACTGACTACTACTGAATGACTTGACTGACTGACTTACTGAATGACTTTGACTTGACTGACTTACGAATGACTTGACTGACTTAATGAATGACTTGACTGACTTACTGAATGACTTGACTGACTGACTTACTGAATGACTTGACTGTTGACTTACTGAATGACTTGACTGACTTACTGAATTTTTAGCTTGGGAACACTGACTTACTGATGACTGACTGACTTACTGAATGACTTGACTGACTGACTTACTGAATGACTTGACTGACTGACTTACTGAATGACTTGACTGACTGACTTACTGAATGACTTGACTGACTGACTTACTGAATGACTTGACTGACTGACTTACTGAATGACTTGACTGACTGACTTACTGAATGACTTGACTGACTGACTTACTGAATGACTTGACACTGACTTACTGAATGACTTGACTGACTGACTTACTGAATGACTTGACTGACTGACTTACTGAATGACTTGACTGACTTACTGAATGACTTGACTGACTGACTTACTGAATGACTTGACTTGACTGACTTACTGAATGCTTGACTGACTGACTTACTGAAGCGGCTGACTACTGAAGCTTGACGACTGACTGACGGGCTGAGCTGACTTACTGAATGACTTACTGAATGTCTTGACTGACTTACTGAATGACTTGACTGACTTAATGAATGACTTGACTGACTTACTGAATGACTTGACTGACTGACTTACTGAATGACTTGACTGTTTGACTTACTGAATGACTTGACTGACTTACTGAATGTCTTGACTGACTTACTGAATGTCTTGACTGACTTACTGAATGTCTTGACTGACTTACTGAATGTCTTGACTGACTTACTGAATGTCTTGACTGACTTACTGAATGTTTTGACTGACTTACTGAATGTCTTGACTGACTTACTGAATGTCTTGACTGACTTACTGAATGTCTTGACTGACTTACTGAATGTCTTGACTGACTTACTGAATGTCTTGACTGACTTACTGAATGTCTTGACTGACTTACTGAATGTCTTGACTGACTTACTGAATGTCTTGACTGACTTACTGAATGTCTTGACTGACTTACTGAATGTCTTGACTGACTTACTGAATGTCTTGACTGACTACTGAATGCTTGACTGACTTATGACTTGACTGACTGACTTACTAAATGACTTGACTGACTGACTTACTAAATGACTAACTGACTTACTGAATGGGCTGACTTACTGAATGACTTGACTGACTTACTGAATGACTTGACTGACTTACTGAATGACTTTATTAAAGTTAGAGACACTCAGTACAACCATCGACTTCAGTTCCAGAATCTCTACTATCCACCTCAGCCCAGTAGGGCCACAGCATAACTCTCCACTCTCTTCACAATCATCCACAAACATTAGCACCCACAATTTAAGGTAAATACTATTATTTCTGTTACATTTGTAGTCTTAAGCAGTAAAAACAACATAATACATCACGATAATGAACTACAATTACATATTCTCTCTTATATTTGTAAGATCTGTTGGTCTAAAAAAAACTTGTTTGGCTTTTTGGGGACTCTCAGGAACGTAACCCTATTTTTCCCATAAGTTCTTTTAATTATCTAACACGATTTTATCTAACACAACGTTTTCAGGAACGTAACTACCGTGCTAAATGAGGGCCTACTGTATAAAGTTATTAACAGCTGTCTCGTTATGTAGTCTGAAGCTAACTTTAGTAGTGTCTTGGGGCAATTTATCTAGGCTGGTTATGAGAAAGGTAGGGTAGTGGTCTGTGGTGTTGTCTGTAATTATGCCTGATTTTAAAGGGGATATGGTGTTAGTCCAGATGTGGTCTAATAAGGAGATTCTAGTCTCAGATTCTTGTAGGTTTTGTTATTGTTGGTAGCAACAAGCAGTTGCTCATAGTGTTTGTGAATTCAGTTACTTGTGGGTCCTGCTCATGTAGGAGATTTATGTTGAAATCACCTGTAAGAAGCAAATGGTCTTTGTTCATGTGTGCATCAGTTATCATGTTTCCTAATTTTTCACTGAAGTGGTAAATGTTTGACTGTGGTACTCTGTAGATGTTTATCACTGTGAGGGTTTTTTGCAGTTCTTTTGATTAAAATTTAGCTATAATATATTCTCCATGTTATGGATAAAGCTCCTGCTCACCCTCCAAGCTTGGAAATTGAGTTGCTGGAGGAGTGCAATTTTATAACTGTGAAGTTCTTGCCTCCTAACACCATTCCTCTTATCCAGCCCATGGACTAGGAGGTCATTTCTAACTTCAAGAAACTCTACACCAAAGAACTTTTTGAAAGATGCTTTGAAATCACTTCAGAAACAAAATTTTACAATCAGGGAGTTCTGGAAGGACCATTTCAATATCCTCACCTGCTTGAGGCTTATAGACAAAGCCTGGGGGAATGTGTCTTCCAGGACCATGCAGTCAGCATGGAAGAAATTGTGGCATAACTTTGTGGTAGACAGGGATTTTGAAGATGAGCCTGAGCCGGTAGAGGATATTGTGTCCCTGGGGAAGACCTTGGGCCTAGAGGTGACTGAAGATAATATGGAGGAGTTGGTGGAGGAGCACAGTACTGAACTCACCACAGAAGAACTTGTAGACCTTCAGAAGGAACAGCAACAGACTGCCATGGAGGAGCTATCATCAGAAGAAAAGGAGGAAAGAGATGATGTGCCCATTGCACTTGGCAAGGAAATGTGTGCTAAATGCCATGAAGTGCAGGAGTTTGCTGAAAAATACCATCCAGACAAACCAGTGGCCATCCGTCTCTCTAACATGTACAATGACAGTGTAATGTCTCAATTTAGACAAGTGTTAAAACAGAGCCTGAAGCAAACCTCACTGGACAGGTTTTTAGTGAGAAAAAGAACCAGTGAGCCAGAACAAAGTGTTAGTGATGAAAAGAGATAAAGAAGAGAAACAACACCAGAAGGACGGTTGGCTGACATTAATAGAAGGCGACTCCTTCCAAGCAGTAACATACCCCCTCCTCTCCTCCACCTCCTGCTTCCAGTATGCCATTAGCTCTCCTCTGACAGGTAAGAAGCAGTTAAATTTTCATTTTCTGTTCAGTTTTCCAGTTGAAGTTTCTTTTAGTATTCATTTTTACAGTTGTATGTAGTAGTACATTTTTAATAAATTATTATATTGTCATTTGGGGTCTGGAACAGATTAATTTTATTTACATTATTCTTTATGGGAAAAATTGTTTTGGATGTCGTCCATTTTGGGTGTCGAATTGACATCTAGAAGGAATTAAATTTGACAACCGAGGTTCCACTATATTCCAGTCTCAAGAACATTATTAGCTTGGCATCTCTAAATTTTGAAGGTTTTATTTATCCAGCCTATCAATTTTCTTGCACTAAGTGCCTCGCATCCATATTTTGTTTATTGAGTGGCTTGCATATGTTTTATACTCAGTTCCATTTGTTGTATTTTTCATTTTTTCTACACTGGAGTACAGTATCTAAAATTTATCTTGAAATCATACCGCTTTCTGTGACCCACTGAAAGACCTGTTTATATCACCTGCAAAGGTAGATACAGTGCTATAAATTTTTGTCTGTGGGATAATGAGAGTGAGAAAAATAACTGGAATGAGTATCGTGTATTAACAGATTTTTTTTTCTCTTTAGCAGCCTCAAGTTTTACTTTTCTGACTATAACTCTTTGGGGAAACAATACACAGTTTTAAGATGTGGTATGACAGGACTCAAGAAGCCAGAAACCAGTAATGCCAGACAACTAAGCTTAAGAGGTGGGGGCCAGGAGTCATGACTTGATTCCCCCCCTACATCAGCCGTGGGAAATGTGTTAATAAAAATAAATAAAATATAAGACTAGAGAAAAGACTCTGATCAAGAGGTGATACTTGCATCACTCTACACCACCATAACAGTAATAATTCTAACACACAACAAAATAACCCTGGAAAATTATCACCATTACTTGATTTGTACCCACGGTGAGACCTTTACTTTTCATATACCTTTGAAGAGTTTCAAGAGTTTCACTACTCTCGGAGCCCGGCCATGGGCCAGGCTCGTCTGGTGCTTGCCTGGTCAACCAGGCTGTTGCTGCTGGAGGCCCGCTGCCCAACATATCCATCACAGCCTGGTTGATCTGGCACCAACTGTAAATCTTCGAAGTTAAACAATTTAACTGTTTATAATAACTTAAAGAGCAGTAGTCAGTCTTTCAAGATACAGTGGACCCCCGAGTTTCGTAAAAACTTCACTCCTGAAGTCTGCTCAAGTGCCATTACCGAACGAATTTACTCCCTTAAGGAAAAATTTCACGTAGGTTAGTCTATTTCAGACCCCCAAAAATACACTTCCACAAGAACTTACAAAATTATACTTACATAATTGCACGATTTCCAGGGTATTCGTTAACCGAGGGTCCACTGTATTTTAATTCATAAAAGAAAATATTTAAAGATGCATTTCCAGATTGTGGTGCTCTGTAATAAGGAAAAATAGTAATATCATTAGGGTAAACAAAATATAATTTCTTTGTGAATTACCTGCAAAGAAAATAAATCACATAAAGGAACAAAGTTATGCCGAGAGGAAATTTGTAAAATGTTTAAGGCAAGGGAGGTGCTTTACCATATTTATTAGAGGGGTAAAAGGCCTGGTTTTCTGAGTCTACCCAGGCCTGCACGCTCACGAAGTCTGCCACGAAGGACGGGATCTCGCACTTGATGATGGCAAAGTTGCCCAGAATCACATGCTCATTGTCAGCCTCAATCTGGTAGCTCTGCGCCACCACTAACATGCCGGAATTAAAATACCAAATAAATAACTGAGGCAACTCAGCTAATAAGAAACAAAATTACAATAATTTGTGTGGTGAAGGAATACTCCATGAGTAACTCTGAAAAATATACATAAGTTATACTGTATGGAGAGCTTAAATAAGATATCATTAAGAGTTCAGTGAGGTAGTGAACATATACCATAGTGGGAGTTGGAATAGTAGACTCTGTCCTCGGAGTCCACCCATGACTGTACACTGACTAAGTCGGCCACGAAAGATGGGATCTCACACTTGATGATGGCAGAGTTACCCAGGATGACGTTTTGGTTATGAGCCTCCAAATGGTAATTCTGATGCACCACTGGCAGGCAGAGGCAGTAGTAAATGAGGAGGCAAACATAGCAACCTTACTTTAACTACGTACAGTGGACCCCCCGAGTAACGAACAAAATTCATTCCAGAAGCCTGCTCAAGTGCCATTATCGAATGAATTTACTCCCTTAAGAAATAATGTCAAGTAGGTTAGTCCATTTCAGACCCCCAAAAATACACTTAAAAAAGCACTTACAATATTATACTTACATAATTGTACGATTTCCGGGGTGTTCGTAACTCGGGGGTCCACTGTATATTAAAGTAAGCAGAGAAAATGAAGAGAGCCAAGAATGATATTCAGTCATCCGCCAGGTCACCCTAAATATTCTGGATAATGCAAACAAAAGGTATGATCAAAAATTCGGTTGAAACGCCCTGTGAATCAGCATGGTTCATAAATTCTTTCTTGTAAAAACTTACAAAATATGCTACATATCTTCAACTCCAAAAGCTAAAAATGCGGAGGTCCTAAGTTGAGTAATTACCATAGCGTTCAGAGGGAAAGTAGACCTGGCCTTCAGAGTCCACCCACGATTGTACAGAGACGTAGTCGCCCACGTAAGATGGGATCTCGCACTTGATGATGGCAGAGTTGCCCATTATTACGTACTCGTTGTCTGCCTCTGAGTGGTATGTCTGTGCAACAACTAATGAAAAGTGTTGACTAATAACCTGCACACACATCATGACCACCGACACACACATTTTCATCTGCTGCACACGCACACATAGGGGCCAGGAGCTGTGAATCAACCCCTGCAACCACATATGAGTACACACATATATCAATAAAAATGGTTGGCAGTGAATAATACTCTTCGGAGGCATAGCATAGGTTTTCTGGTGTTCTTATACAGGCAGTGTGTCTAAGCTTGCCCTGGGAGGCAACCAGGCCCCCAGCCTGCGAGGGAGAGAGAGAAGGGAGGGACTTGTTGTCTGTAGGCTGTCGGCTGCCAAGTGAGAATGATACAGCATCTCACGGACTGAAGCTAGGCCTAAGCCCGCAAGATGGCAGGACTGTCGTGGCGCGAAACATAAGGACAGCTTGACACGAAATATAACCCCAACAGGGCATACATTCACACACACACTTCTACACTTATTTCAGTAGTGTTTCTGATATCCACTGGTAAGATATTAAAAAGTCTGGTCACAGAGATGCTGATAAAATGTTCTCTTATTATGCACAGCTCCCCTGCTTTTCACTGGCTTTATTTTACATTTCCTCCTTTATCTCTCACCCTAGTATCTTATTATGGCAGTATGCAGATTTTTCACTAGGTCTTTACCTTTTACATCCCTTTGACAGGTTTCTCAAGTTTTTCTACTCAAGCAGCCTGGCTTGTCTGGTGCTTACCTGACCAACTAGCTGTTACTGCTGGCAGCCTGCTAGCCGACATATCCATCACAGCCTAGTTGATCTGGTACTTTGTGGAGGTACATGTCCAAATTCCTCTTGAAGACTTCTACACTTGCTCTGGGAGCATTTCTGATATCTTGTGGTAGAGTCTTTGCCCACTGATGCTGCTATAGTCTCTTATTATGTTCACAGAGCCCCTGCTTTTCACTGGGTTTATTTTAAACATTCTCCTATATCCCTCACTCCAGTATGTTGTTACAGCAGTGTGCAAAGTTGTAACCAGGCTCTCAAGTACCTTCCACTTATATCTCCTCCGCTCCAGTGAATACATATTTAAAACTGAGGCATTCCTAGTAATATTAATGCTTTATTGGCTCTATGCAGAACTGTAAATAATTCCTGTATCTGTTCTAGCTGTTATCTCTCCTGCTCTAAAAGGAGCCATCAACGCTGAACAATACTGAGAGAGTAAGTGATTTGAAAAGTGTTACCACTGACACTATACTATTTCACTTCTTTTTATAGTCTCTCTCATGAGATTTTCATTTTCCATACATAAGGAGCTGGAACTTGCCACCACTAAACATCACATTCTCCACTGTCCATTTAAAGACTTTGTTTACAACTTGCAATTTTTTTGTGTGTTTTCTACCAAGGCGATCTTCGTGCTTATTTTGGAATCATCTGCAAATGATGAAATGAAACTGTGGAGAGTGTTTTTAGCTGTCCGCTATGAAAATAATCAGTAGACACTAGGAGCGTGCCTTTAAGTACCGAGCTTTTAACTTTGCTAATGCTGAATTTTGCTCTTCTTGCTACTCTACTACTCTGTGTTCTGTTTGTCAGAAAACTAAAAACCCATTTGCCTACTTCCCCATTATACCTGTTACCCTCAATTTACAATACTACATGGCATTACTCCATGATCGCATTTGTTAAATGCCTTAGCAAAATCCACGTATACTCATCTGCATTTTAGTTTTCTTTCAACGTGTTTGTAATTACATATGTCCCATTACCCTTTCAAAGACTTATGATATGCAATGTTAGGATTACTAGTCTATAATTTTTAGCTAGTGCTCTAATGCTTCCTTTATGAAAAGGAGCCATGGCCTCAAGTATTGTTGATGTCTTTCTCCTCAGCTCCAGAGTACACATTTAGCACTAAGGGAATTTTTGCTACACAAATGTCAACTGCTACACACATTACCACCAGCTAACACATGCACGTGCATGGCAACTGCAAAGTTATGAGGACTGGGGAACGATAAAGATGACCGCAGATGGAGCAGAGGTTGGATTTGATAAAATGATTTTGAACAAGTCTGGTGCTCTGGGGTATGGGGAAACATCATCTAGCTCTGGCTAGGCACCCACACTTATCTGGAGGATGGGGAAGGGGGGGAAGAGTGTGAGAGAGTGTGAGTGTGTGTGTGTGTGTGTGTGAGCGTGTGTGTGTGTGAGCGTGTGTGTGTGTGAGCGTGTGTGTGTGAGCGTGTGTGTGTGAGCGTGTGTGTGTGTGAGCGTGTGTGTGTGTGAGCATGTGTGTGTGTGAGCATGTGTGTGTGAGCGTGTGTGTGTGTGTGTGAGCGTGTGTGTGTGTGAGCGTGTGTGTGTGTGTGTGAGCGTGTGTGTGTGTGTGAGCGTGTGTGTGTGTGTGTGACGTGTGTGTGTGTGAGCGTGTGTGTGTGTGAGCGTGTGTGTGTGTGAGCGTGTGTGTGTGAGTGTGTGTGTACTCACCTAATTGTACTCACCTAATTGTGGTTGCAGGGGTCGAGACTCAGCTCCTGGCCCCGCCTCTTCACTGTCCGCTACTGGGTCTCTGCTCTTCCTGCTCCATGAGCTTTATCATACCTTGTCTTAAAACTATGTATGGTTCCCGCCTCCACTATATCGTTCGCTAAACTATTCCACTTCTTAACTACTGTATGGCTGAAGAATTGCTTCCTAACATTCCTCTGACTCATCTGAGTCTTCAGCTTCCAGTTGTGTCCCCTTGCTTCTGTGTTTCCTCTCTGGAACATCCTGTCACTGTCTACCTTGTCGATTCCCCGCAGTATTTTGTATGTCGTTATCATGTCTCCTCTAACCCTTCTGTCCTCCAATGTTGTTAGTCCTATTTCCCTCAACTTTTCTTCATAGGGCAGTCCCCTGAGTTGTGGAACTAGCCTTGTCGCAAACCTTTGCACTTTCTCTAATTTCTTGACGTGCTTGACCAGGTGTGGGTTCCAGACTGGTGCTGCATACTCTAGTATGGGCCTGACGTACACGGTGTAGTGTCTTGAACGATTCCTTGTTAAGGTAACGGAACGCTAATCTTAGGTTTGCCAGTCTGTGTGTGTGTGTGTGTGTGTGTGTGTGTGTGTGTACTTACCTATATGTGGTTGCAGGGGTCGATTCATAGCTCCTGGCTATGACTCGGTTAAACTCCAGGAGCCATTTGTTTGACCAGACTTGTAGTCTGTCCAGATCCCCTTGTAATCTTAACTGATCCTCGTCCGCTTGTATTCTCCTCATCAGTTTCACATCATCAGCAAACCGTGACACTTCTGAATCTATTCCTTCCATCATGTCATTCACATATATAAGAAACAGCACCGGACATAGGACTGACCATTGTGGAACCCCACTCGACACATGCGCCCACTCTGACACTTCATCACATACCAACACTCATTGTTTCCTTTCTGTTAAGTATTTCCTGATCCATTGCAGTACTTTCCCTATTATTCCTGCCTGCTCCTCTAATTTGCACCAGTTTCTTGTGTGGTACTGTGTCAAAAGCCTTCTTACAGTCCAAAAGATGCAATCTACCCATCCCTGTGTGTGTGTGTGTGTGTGTGTGTGTGTGTGTGTGTGTGTGTGTGTGTGTGCGCACGTGCATGCTAACCTGGTCAACCAGGCTGTTGCTGCTGCTGGAGGCCCACTGCCCCACATATCCATCTGGCACCTGATAAAGATACAGTGGTACCCCGACTTACGATATTAATCCGTCAGAGAGGGCATATTTTAAGGCGAAACAATCGTTAAACGAATCAATTTTCCCCATAAGAAATAATGGAAATAAATTTAATCCGTCCAAGACTTCCAAAAGTAGTTATATAAAATATTTTTTAGAACTTTTGGACATTAAATAATAAATAATTGAATAAAGAATACATAAATACACATGCAAATATTGTACAATAACATGTCACTTACATTTATTGAAGAGTTGTTGATGTGGAGGACGGGAGGAGGGAAGGTGGAGTAGTATGCTAGTGTTTGGAAGGGAATCCCTTCCATTAACACTGCAGGTGGTAAGTTCTTTTCTGGGGTTACTTCCTTTTTCTTTGAATGCCACTAGGACCAGCTTGAGAGTCACTAGACCTCTTTCTAACAACAAATTTGTCCAGGGAGCTCTGTGTCTGGCGATTCTTTAACACATCCCTGAAATGACACACCACTGTGTCATTGTACAGGTTGCCAGCACGGCCTGCAACAGCATGGTTAGGGTGATATTCATCCATAAATGCTTGCACATCACTCCATTTGGCACAGATCTCCTAATCCTTGAAGAAGGCACATTCTTCCATTTTTGTTCCACCTCCACCTCCTCCTCTGAACCATTGTCCTGACCTCTGCTCTCTTGTTCCAGTTGCTGTTGAAGCTCTTGCAGATCTTCAGTGGTTAGCTCTTCCTTGTGCTCCTCCACCAACTGTTCCACATCCTCACCACTCACCTCTAACCCCAAAGACTTGCCCAATTCCACAATTTCTTCCAAAACAGGCTCAGGCTCAGGCTCAGGGTTCTGAGGCTCAGCCCCAAAACCTTCAAAATCCCTCTCTAGGACACAGTCTGGCCACAATTTTCTCCAGGCAGAGTTCAAAGTCCTGGTAGTCACTCCCTCCCAAGCCTTACCTATAAGGTGTACACAATGCAGCATATGGAAATGTTTTCCAAAATTCTCTTAGGGTTATGTTCATGTCTGTGGTCACATCAAAGCACTTTTGAAACATTGCTTTGGTATAGAGTTTTTAAAGTTGGAAATGACCTGCTGGTCCATGGGCTGGAGGAGAGAGTGGTATTAGGGAGCAAGAACTTCACTTTGATGAATTTAAACTCCTCCACAATTTTCTCTACCAAGTTTGGAGGATGACAAAGGAGCATTGTCCATTATCAGGAGGCATTAAGTGGCAATTATTGTCAATAGATATTTCTTCACACTGGGGCCAAACACTTCATTGAACCAATCTAAGAAAATGTCCTTTGTGACCCAAGCCTTTTTGTTAGACTTCCATCCACACAAGTTAGACTTGCTGACACCGCATCTGCCAAACACTGGGATTTTCAAAAGATACACCAG
>WNWK01025920.1:0-27996 GCA_009830355.1 Cherax destructor
TCTGAGATGAATGAGAAGGAAGTGTTGAATCGTCATGTAAGGGTCTTGGTCGTTTGGATGTGGGACCGGAGGTGGTCCGACGTGTGATGGGCGAGCAATCCGAAAATTGCCGGAAAGTAGAGGGAGAAGCCGGAATCAAGGTCAGAAAAGAGCGAAGGTCAGATGTGTCAAAAGGGCTGGTTGGAACCCTGGTACCTGAAGCAGGTGACGAACCGGCACCAGCAAGAGGTATAGGGATTTGGAGGTGTCCGAAGAGTTGTCCATTAACCCTTTGGGGGTCCAAGGGGGGTCTCTGAAACTCGTTCTCAGGGTCCACGAATTAAAAAAAAAAAAAAAAAAAAAATTTCTTATGGAATGATAGAGAATCTTTTTCCGATCATAACGCCACAAAAATTATGAAATTTGATCGAAAACTAACGGAATTATGCTTTCGCGAAGTTAGCGGTAGCCATGACACTTACGCATCGGCGATTTCGCCCACTTTGAGCCCTATTTTCGGCACATTCCAATGTTTCAGTCTACTAAAATTATAGCTATTTCGCTAGAACTCCACTTCTTCTATCGATTGAGTACAAGAAACTGCCTATTTACCAATTTCAACTACCCAAAATAGTGGTCAGAAAATGGCAATTTGGCCAATTTCACACAAATTTCAAACGATGCCAATTTCAAAATAGGATCCATAATAAACAAGACAGACATTCCTGGGACTAAAATAACGTCTTCTCTGTTCATTAGTCACATCTCCAGGCCCCTCTTACATTACTTTTGCTTTCCATTTTGAATTTTTATTCTCACAAAAAAATAGAAGATTTATTGTTATGTATACAACTGCATCATTGTAAAAATGGTATAAATAATATCAGAGCACTTGTGCCTGAATATTAGACTCGCCAGTTGATGTGTATTGGATGCATGGTGTGATTTGTTTACTCTTGAACTTCGTCAAAAATCGAACATTTTCGCTACTTTGAGCTCAATTTCAAGGTACTTGTTATTGTCAAACCAATCAAAATCATCTCTATTTCTGTAATATATCTTCCAGTCTATCAAATGAGAACAAGAAAAAGAGAATACAACAATAAATACCATACGAAAATAGACTGCAAAGTCGCTGTTTTAAACCAAAAACACGGTCAGAGTTTTTTTTTCCTCATTATGCACCGTGTGGTGCAGGATTTTTTTTATACTGCGCACACTGACCGCACAGACCCATTCTATCACATCTAGGCCTAACAGCCTGTTTCTGCTTGATTTGAGGGCGCTAGAATTTAGGCGTACTAGTACGTCAATAACCCCAGTGCGTAAGACGTACTAGTACGACCAAAACCCCGAAAGGGTTAACGAGGTAGGGTCAGAACTGGGTGCGGTATCAGGAAGGGGCCCGGAGGTAGTAGGTTCACGGATTGGGTTGTCCATGGTTAGGTTACTTCTTTCTTTTTGTTTTTAATAAAAAAAAAAAAAAGAAAATAAAAAGAAAAAAAGAATAAAAAAAGGGGGGAATATGGAGGAATAGCTCCTAGGAGGAATGATAGGGGCATAAATCCCCCTCCGCGCCCAAGAGGACCTCAACACCGCAAGTAGTGCAGATGCTGCATGGAACCCGTGCCATACCCTACGCTTCATGCTAGTAAACCAGCAATCCGGGATAGAAACCTCACATCCACCGAGCCACCTCGGCGGACAAAAGAGAGGGCAGTCGGATACCCACCACAAAGCATACCTCTTTCGACCACCACCCCTGGAATCTGAAAGGTGGCCTCCAGAGATACACCCATCGCCCGAAAGATACCCAAAGCCACCCCCCGTGAGACCGGAGAGGGATCGGGACATCCCCAGGCGATCCAGATTCCACGGCAAACTACACCACAGCCAAGAACCTCAACGGAATGGGATGGACCACGGTACCCTTCCTCCTACCTATTAACCAGAATGCCTGTAGAGAGAAGCTCACAGGGTAAAAATGGGAAGGGAATAAGGGAGGAATGAGGAGGAGGAAGAAAGGAAGAAGGGAGGATGGGAAAGGGGAGGGGGGGTTAGGGGGTAATTTGGTTTGGTCTGAGGAAGAAGACCAAGAGGTCCAATTCCTCAGACCGATAGCCTCTTTTCCGCGACAAGGAGCCCCCCTTAAAGAGGATAATAGGTTGTAGTATACACACACACATATTTAAATAAGTAGTTTATAAAGCTCCATGGGGAAGTGGAATAGAATTCTTCCTCCGTAAGCCATGCGTGTCGTAAGAGGCGACTAAAATGCTGGGAGCAAGGGGCTAGTAACCCCTTCTCCTGTATATATTACTAAATGTAAAAGGAGAAACTTTCGTTTTTCCTTTTGGGCCACCCTGCCTCGGTGGGAAACGGCCGACGTGTTGAAAGAAAGAAGAAAGAGTTTATAAAGTTGTATTTCTCTTTGTAAAGTAATAAGGTGTATGAGAAAAACAAATTATTGTGGGTGCATGTGGAGTGGTGCAAGATGACAGTCTTTGTTTGGGAGTGGGAGGAGCATATCTAAGCCCCTCCCCTTGTTCTCACTCTGCTGATGGCTTCAAGCTGGGAGGAATGCTGGTTCCTTCTTATATCTTTCTGGGCAGAATGTGTGTGCCAGAGGTAAGAGTTATGCTTTAAAGTGATGTAACCATCATACCCTGTGTGGCTGCAGTGTGTAAAAACACTGGGTGTTAAGGTCATGTTGAGGAAAAGAGTATTAACCCTTTGACTGTTGGAGACCCCTTTCTGAAACTGTCATTTCATGTCGCAAAATATTCGAAAAAAAAAAAAATCTTATAAAAATTATTTTTCTGATTGTTTAAATCCCCCAAAAATTTTTGTGATTAGTACTTACTGAGATATAGAGCGGTAAAGTTGGCAAAAAATGAGCCGCGTATGGCAACAGCGGTGAATGCCGCTCACCTGGTAAACTTTGGTTTAATTCCTTTCGTAGGTTTCTTGTTTTTTTCACTATTTTATTTTTTTACGTAACTTATGTGGCCTGTGAGACCAAAGTAAGGTGAAATGTATATATATACACTCGTTGTATACAACACAATAATCGCATCACACAAACATTAGTATCATTATATTGTTTACAAAACTTGCTTACACCAACCAACAATAAAAATTGTTTTTTTATTACTATTGTTCTATAATATATACGTATACACATATATAATGACTGGACACTTTCCATCAACTGCAATTAGCACTTCAAAGCTCCAAGCTGTGTGTGTGTGTGTATGTGTGGACATCTAAATTTGCCTGTCAACCTGTCAACACAAAAGGGGACCCATGTCTTTTTCCCCACAACCTCCTTCCTTTCCTTCATACCTACCTTCCTAGCTTCCTTCATTCCTTTCTTACATTTTTCCTTCCTTCCTCTCATCTCTTCCTTACTGCCTTCCTTTCTTCCTTCATTCCTTCCTTTATTTCTTCCTTCCTTTCTTACTTCTTTTGTTCCTTCCTTTCTCTCATCTCTTCCTTCCTTCCTTTCTGTCTGTCTTTCTTGCAATGTATATATATACACACGTTGTATGCAACACAATAATCGCACAAACATTAGTATCATTATATTGTTTACAAAACTTGTTTACACCAACCAACAATACAAAAAATTGTTTATTACTATTGTTCTATAATATATATACATATGTGGGGAATTGTGAGAGATAAGTCTATCTGGGACACCGCCACTAGCAATAAACAAACTCCCAGGGAGATGACAGACTCGTATAATTTTACCGCAGTCATTCCCTTTAAGGTATGTGAGAACTTTACCCGCTCCTGGCCGCACCGAGGGGGTACCTTCAATATTCTCGTTAGCCCACTGCACTCTGGACCAGTATAAATAAATCTGAGAAGATCATTTATTATAATTATGTTATGTTAAATTTAAGTGGACTGTATTGGTTATTAAACAACTGATCAATCAGGAGAAGAGGTAGAGAACACAGTTAAATTAACATGACCAACACTCACCTAATTAACAGCATCATAGCGGTGTATCGTAGATCGTTGACCTAGCTAAAGTACATCTACTGTGCGTAACAATATCATTGGCCAATAACAAAGTTGCAAGCAGAGTACTTAGCTTTAGATGAGGGAGTCGTTCCGTTGTTGACGTCCTCCTGCGATCTGATTCGATCGCGATGGTAGTAGCTGTCTCGTCGAGTCAAGGAAGGTTAATTTCCGTGCACTCTTATACGCCCACGAGACCGAGCGTTAGTTAACATGTAGTTGGTCGGGGTAGCGAATCAGATCCTCTCACTAATCCGACCTTTTGTACTGTTTATACGTATAACTTTACATATTACGTATATCCCGGCTTAATGCCCCACTAGTTTATACACATTCACAGTCTCGATACTTGAATTTCGAGTAGATAACTTGCGATATGTTAGTTCATTTCAACCGCGTCCAATATGGCGGTCGGGGTATGGCGTACCCAAGCTAGCCTCGCCGGTACAATCAACCCTGATTATTTACAACTCGGTTTCACTATATTCACCATTTCCCAAAGTTCATCGAATATATTTCAGTCTCTTCTAAGATGAACTCCCCAGCATCAGGGTTACGACTTTATCCTGCCGTATGGTCATTTCACTCAGTTCAAATAGGCCTATGGCCGCGTCACTCGCCGGCGGCACCTTATTTCACAATTATTTTCCGATTACTGGACCTCCTGGACCGATTGTCCCACTTGATATTCCCCGCGTCACTGGATATTCCTCCACATTACGAAAGGAGGTAATTAAATCCGATTCGGTGGGCGGAGTCTCCAAATTCTACAGGCCATTTCACCACCTGATCTCGGGTCGCTAGGCTCGCTGTTCACTCTCTGCCCATTCCCCTCTACCCAGCTCCCTGCCCACTTCACGAGGCATCTCGCGCATGCGTGTGAATTCGTTGGTTCTTTTCAGTTAATGTTAAGCCAACAGCAACACATTAATGATATCTATTCATATTGGAAAGTTTATCAATTACAACTTTCGGAAAATACCAATATTTTCCACAAAATATATATAATGACTGGACACTTTTCATCAACTGCTATTAGCACTTGCAAGCTTGAAGCTGTATGCGTGTGTGTGGACATCTAAATTTGCTGAGTCAGGGTAAGGCAGCTGTCAAAATGACATATTATACCATTACTCACCACCCTCACTGCCTGTCAACACAAAAGGGGTCCCATGTCTTCCCCACAACCTCCTTCCTTTCCTTTCTACCTACCTTCCTTCATTCCTTTCTTACTTATTTCCTTCCTTCCTTTCTTCCTTCATTCCTTCCTTTCTTTCTCCCTTCCTTCCTCTCATCTCTTCTTTCCTTCCTCATCTCTTCTTTCCTTCCTCATCTCTTCTTTCCTTCCTTCCTCTCATCTCTTCCTTCCTTCCTTTCTTTCTTTCTTCCTTCTGGTGTCCTTGGCATTGCTTTCGGTCACAAACTTCTCAAAACCATGAAATTAATCTTCAAAGACACTTCCATCTGTTTTAGACCTATCACTGAGGAAAAGAAGAGTCCCAGATGTGCCAAGGAGTCAGATAATTCTTACCTCTAGGCATGCTGAACAAGGACTACTGAAATGGCGTACCCACAATGCACCACTGCCCGATTTTTTTTATATGGTGCACACTGACCATGAAGACCCATTCTCTCACATGTGGGCCTACCAGCTTTCTCCCACTTGATTTGAGGCCACTAGAATTTATGTGTATTAATACGTCGAAAACATTGGCTCGTAAGACGTATATATACGACCGAAACAGTAAAAGGGTTAATTGTGGCAGGTGGGCCATGTGGGTCAGGACAGCTGGGAGTTCATGTTTATGCTAAGAATAAGAGAATTCCTAACCTGTAAATTCTGTATATATCTATGTGGAATATATCCCCTATTTTTGTAATAGTGGTTTAAGTAACCTATTGAGAGGACTGGTGAAAGATTTCAGAGACACCACAGCTAATCATGAATGTAATTATTACCCTAGACTAAGGCTTTAAGTAAACTACCCCCACACTAGAACATGTAGTAGAACCATTACATCAAAGTAAAGGGAAAACAACATAACAATGAGACAGAAAAAAGACAGCAATCCTACCATCAAGCAAAATAATTACAGGCTTTCGTTTTACACTCACTTGGCAGGACAGTAGTAACTCCCTGAGCAGTTGCTGTCTACCAACCTAGTACCTAAAATTAATGCAAATATATAGCTTTATATATATAGCTTTATAGGTAGTAGGTTGGTAGTCAGCAACCACCCAGGGAGGTACTACCGTCCTGCCAATTATGCCCACAACATCCTTCCTTCCTTCAAAACCTAGCCTTTCTTCCTTCATTCCTTCCTTTCTTCCTTCCTTTCTTACATATTTCCTTCATTCCTTCCTCATCTCTTCCTTCCTGCCTTCCTTCATTCCTTCCTTTATTTCTTCCTTTCTGCTTCTTTTGTTCCTTCCTTCCTCTCTTCTTTCTTCTTAATTCCTTCTTCCTTTCCCCCTTTCCCCTACTTCTTCCTTCCTTCCTTCCTCTCATCTCTTCTTTCCTTCCTTCCTTCCTCTCATCTCTTCTTCCTTCCTTATTTTTTCCCCTTCCCTACTTTTTTTCCCTTTCCCCCTTCCTTCCTGGTATCCTGGGCATTGCTTTCGGTCACAAACTCCTCAAGAGACACTTCCATCTGTGTTAGATGGCAGGAAAACTTTTTAAAATTTGCATTGACTTGCATGTGAGTTTATATATTTATCGCGCTATTGCTTTGGTAGCACTGAGTATGAATTCAAGGATTATGTGGAGTAAAATAGAGGTTGGATGTGAAAAGTGGGTTATAGTGTGTTTATGCACCTGGAAGAGAATGACCATAACAAATATAAATAATAGACAGAGAATGGAACGAAACAGAATGACCTCAAGAGTGTATAAATCTGTAGTGGAGGGAAGGCGGGGTAGGGGACGGCCTAGGAAAGGTTGGAGGGAGGGGTAAAAGAGGTTTTGTGTGCGAGGGCTTGATTTCCAGCAAGCATGCATGTGCGTATTTGATAGGAGTGAATGGAGACAAATGGTTTTTTACTTGATGTGCTTTTGGGGTTGGCAAAAGTAACATTTATGAAGGGATTCAGGAAACCGGCAGGCCGGACTTGAGTCCTGAGAGGGGAAGTACAGTGTCTGCACTCTGAAGGAGGGGTGTTAATGTTGCAGTTTTATAACTGTAGTGTAAAGCCCCCCTCTGGCAAGACAGTGATGGAGTGAATGATGACGCAAAGTTTTTCTTTTTCACACCCTGCCTTGGTGGGAATCGATGTGTTACTAAAATGAAAAAACAAAAAAAAAAAAAATTATATCGTTGCAAGCTGCAAGTATACATAGGTATTGGTAGTTACAATCATAAAACTGAAATGCAAGGAGAGCCACTGGCATGCCATGGCATTAGGGCAGCTTAATCTAAAGACTTATTCACTATGTACTAGTTGTATATTTTATTTAAAATTACAATATGTTGATGATATACTAGTAAAATAGCAATACTAGAGAAATTTATTGAGTTTCTTCTAGTTATATATTTTATTTCCAAATTACAATATGATGATATTATACTATTAAAATGACAATATGATATGAAATTGCAACAAGTGTTAAGGAGAATGATAATATAAAACTGAGATTATCTTAAGGAAAATTACATTGAGTTTGAAAGTAGTTACAGTATGAGTATTTAGTTTAGGGTGAGTAAGGATTTTGGGAAGTCTTATGAATGAAAAGAAGCTGGATGTCCTGGCTTTAAGTGAGACAAAGCTAAAGGGGGGTAGGAGAGTTTCAGTGGAGAAATAAATGGGATTAGTCAGGGTTTCAAATAGAGTTAGAGCTAAAGAAGGAGGGCAATAATGTTGAATAATCAGTTATGGCAAGTAAAAAGGGAATATAAATGTATAAATTCAACGATTATGCGGCGAAATAAAGGTTGGATGTGAAAAGGGGTTATAGTAAGTGTTTATGCACATGGAGAAGAGAGAAGTGAGGAGTGTGTGGGAGTTTTGAACCATGTGAGAGAGTAATTGTGGTTGGGGATCTTAATGCTAAAGTGGGTAAAAATGTTGAGGGAGTAGTAGGTAAATTTGGGGGCCAGGGGTAAATGTAAATGGGGAACCAATAAATGGGCTATATGTAGAAAGAGGTTTGGTAATAAGTAATACATATTTTATGAAAAAGAGGATAAATAAATATACAAGGTATGATATAGCACGGAGGGAAAATAGTTTGTTGATTATGTATTAGTGGATAAAGGTTGATGGGTAGGCTTCAGGATGTACATGTTTATAGAGGGGCAACAGATATATCGGATCATTATTTAGTTGTAGCTACAAAATTAGAGTAAAAGGTAGATGGACAAAAGAAAATGGCAACAGCAAGTAAGGAGGTAAAAGTATAAACTAAGGGAGAAGGAAGTTAGGAGATATAAACAACTATTGGCAGAAAGGTAATAGTCAAGTATGATAGTGGGGTTGAAGAGAGTTGGAATAGTTTAAAATGCAGTATTAGAATGTGGGGCAGGGAAATTTGTTGCTATAGAGGGTGGGTTCAGGAGGAAAGAGGAGGAGTGGTGGAATGAAGAAGTAAAGGGTGTGATAAAAGAGAAAGATGTAGCTTATGAGAGGTTTTTACAAAACAGAAGTGTTAATAGAAGAGCAGAGTATATGGAGAGTAAAAGAAAGGTGAAGAGAGTGGTGAGAGAGTGCAAAAGAAGAGCGAATGAAAGAATGGGAGAGGCTCTGTCAAGAAATTTTGCTGAAAACAAGAAAAAATTTTGGAGTTAGATAAACAAGGTAAGAAAGCATAGGAACAAATGGATTTGTCAGTTAAAAACAGAGTAGGGAGTTAGTAGATGGGAGCTGGAGGTATTGGGTAGATGGCGGGAATATTTTGAGGAACTTTAAATGTCGATGAAAAAGGGAGCGGTAATTTCATGTACTGGCCAGGGAGGTACAACATCGTTTAGGATTGAAGAAGAGCAGGATGTGAGTGTGGGGAAGGTGCGTGAGGCATTATGTAGAATGAAAGGGGGTAAAGCAGCTGGAACTGACGGGATCATGACAGAAATGTTAAAAGCAGGGGGGGATATAGTGCTGGAGTGGTTGGTTTTTTTGTTTAATAAATGTATGAAAGAGGGGAAGGTACCTAGGGATTGGCAGAGAGCATGTATAGTTCCTTTATATAAAGGGAAGGGGGATAAAAGAGAGTGTAAGAATTATAGGGGAATAAGTTTACTGAGTATACCAGGTAAAGTGTATGGCAGGGTTATTATTGAAAGAATTAGAGGTAAGACAGAGAGTAGGATTGCAGATGAGCAAGGAGGCTTTAGAGTGGGTAGGGGATGTGTAGATCAAGTGTTTACAGTGAAGCATATATGTGAACAGTATTTAGATAAAGGTAGAGAGTTTTTATTGCATTTATTGATTTAGAAAAGTCATATGACAGAGAGAGTGGATAGGGGAGCAATGTGGCAAATGTTGCAAGTGTATGGAATAGGTAGTAAGTTACTGAAGGCTGTAAAGAGTTTTTATGAGGATAGTGAGGCTCAGGTTAGGGTGTGTAGGAGAGAAGGAGATTACTTCCGGTAAAAGTAGGTCTTAGACAGGGATGTGTAATGTCACCATGGTTGTTTAATATATTTATAGATGGGGTTGTAAAGAAGTAAATGCTAGGGTGTTGGGGAGAGGGTGGGATTAAATTTTGGAGAATTAAATGCAAATGGGAGTTGACACAGTTACTTTTGCTGATGATACTGTGCTTATGGGAGATTCTAAAGAAAAGTTGCAAAGGTTAGTGGACGAGTTTGGGAGAGTGTGTAAGGTAGAAGTTAAAAGTGAAAAATTGGATATCACATTGGAGAGAGGGATTATGGAAGAAGTAAATGTTTTCAGATATTTGGGAGTTGGACGTGTCAGCGGATGGGTTTATGAAGGATGAGGTTAACCATAGAATTGATGAAGGAAAAAGGTGAGTGGTGCGTTGAGGTATCTGTGGAGACTAAAACGTTATCCATGGGGGCAAAGAAGGAATGTACGAAAGTATAGTCGTACCAACACTCTTATATGGGTGTGAAGCATGGGTTGCAAATGCTGCAGCGAGGAGGAGGCTGGAGGCAGTGGAGATGTCCTGTCTAAGGGCAATGTTTGTGTAAATATTATGCAGAAAATTGGGAATGTGGAAATTAGGAGAAGGTGTGGAGTTACTAAAAGTATTTGTCAGAGGGCTGAAGAAGGGTTATTGAGGTGGTTTGGTCATTTAGAGAGAATGGATCAAAGTAGAATGACTTGGAGAGCGTATAAATCTGTAGGGAAGGAAGGCGGGGTAGGGTCGTCCTAGAAAAGGTTGGAGGGAAGGGGTAAAGGAGGCATTGTGGGCAAGGGGCTTGGACTTCCAGCAAGCATGTGTGAGCGTGTTAGATAGGAGTGAATGGAGACGAATGGTTTTGGACATGACGATCTGTTGGAGTGTGAGCAGGGTAACATTGTGTGAAGGGATTCAGGAAACCAGTTAATTGATTTAGTTGGACTTGAGTCCTGAAATGGGAAGTACAATGCCTGCACTTTAAAGGAGGGGTCTGGGATAGTGACAGTTTGGGAGGGACAATTCTCAGCTGTCGTATCTGAGCTCCTCTGCAAAGACATTGATTATGTATGTGTGTGGTGATAGTGTTGAATGATGATGAAAGTATTTTCTTTTTGGGGATTTTCTTTTTTTTTGGGTCACCCTGCCTCGGTGGGAGACAGCTGACTTGTTGAAAAAAAAAAAAATTAGATAAAGGTAGAGAAGTTTTCATTGCATTTATGAATTTAGAAAAGGCATATGATAGTGGATAGGGGAGCAATGTGGCAAATGTTGCAAGTGTATGGAATAGGTAGTAAGTTACTGAAGGGTGTAAAGAGTTTTTATGAGGATAGTGAGGCTCAGGTTAGGGTGTGTAGGAGAGAGGGAGATTTCTTCCCGGTAAAAGTAGGTCTTAGACAGGGATGTGTAATGTCACCATGGTTGTTTAATATATTTATAGATGGGGTTGTAAAAGCAGTAAATGCTAGGGTGTTGGGGAGAGGGGTGGGATTAAATTATGGGGAATTAAATGCAAAATGGGAGTTGACACAGTTACTTTTTGCTTATGGGAGATTCTAAAGAAAAGTTGCAAAGGTTAGTGACGAGTTTGGGAGGGTGTGTAAAGGTAGAAAGTTGAAAGTGAACATAAATAAGAGTAAGGTGATGAGGGTATCAAACGATTTAAATAAAGAAAAATTGGATATCACATTGGAGAGAGGGATTATGGAAGAAGTAAATGTTTTCAGATATTTGGGAGTGGACGTGTCAGCGGATGGGTTTATGAAGGATGAGGTTAACCATAGAATTGATGAAGGAAAAAAGGTGAGTGGTGCTTTGAGGTATCTGTGGAGACAAAAAACGTTATCCATGTAGGCAAAGAAGGGAATGTGCGAAAGTATAGTGGTACCAACACTCTTATATGCGTGTGAAGCATGGGTTGCAAATGCTGCAGTGAGGAGGAGGCTGGAGGCAGTGGAGATGTCCTGTCTAAGGGCAATGTGTGGTGTAAATTTTATGCAGAAAATTCGGAATGTGGAAATTAGGAGGTGTGGAGTTACTAAAAGTATTTGTCAGGGGGCTGAAGAGGGGTTGTTGAGGTGGTTTAGTCATTTAGAGAGAATGGATCAAAGTAGAATGACTTGGAGAGTGTATAAATCTGTAGGGGAAGGAAGGCGGGGTAGGGATCGTCCTAGAAAAGGTTGGAGGGCGGGGGTAAAGGAGGTTTTGTGGGCGAGGGGCTTGGACTTCCAGCAAGCATGTTAGATAGGAGTGAATGGAGACCAATGGTTTTTGGGACCTGACGAGCTGTTGGAGTGTGAGCAGTGTAACATTTTGTTAAGGGATTCAGGGAAACCAGGTAATTGATTTAGTTGGACTTGAGTCCTGGAAATGGGAAGTACAATGCCTGCACTTTAAAGGAGGGGTGCAGAGTGCCTCTGCAAAGACAGTGATTATGTATGAGTGTGGTGAAAGTGTTGAATGATGAAAGTATTTTCTTTTTGGGGATTTTCTTTCTTTTTGGGTCACCCTGCCTTGGTGGGAGACGGCCGACTTGTTGAAGGGGAAAAAAAAAAAATAATATTAAACATTCACTCTGGAGCACTAGACATTTTCACTGATGCATCTTTAAACACTGTGAACAAGGTATGTCGATGGCAATAACCATAGTAATAATAATCGCCCTGGTGCACTTTAAATGTCATATATTACGTTATTATAGACATTTTCATTAATCAATCTTTAACCTTTTTGGGGGTCAGTCCCATGAAATTACGGTCTAATATGCAGTCACGAATGCACTAACATTATTTATACAATTACTACCATTATGCAGTAGTTTGAATAACAGTAAATCTTCCATTTTTTTGTGTGAATAAAAATTCAAAATGAAAAGCAAGTGTATTATATGAGGGGCCTGGAGATGACTAATGAACAGAGAAAATGTTATTTTAGTGCCAGGAATGTCTACATTATTTATTCTGGATCCTCTTTTGAAATTGGCCTTGAATTTTGTGTGAAATTGGCCAAATTAGTAATATCTGATCACTTTATTGGGTAGATGAAATGGATAAATGGGCAGTTTCTTGTGCTCAGTCGATAGAATAAAAGGAGTTCTAGTTAAATAGCTATGAGTTTAGTTCCCTGGAACAATGGAATTGCCTCAAAATAGGGCTAGAAGTGGGCAAAATCGCCGGTGCATAAATATCGCCAAGACCTCTAACGAGTGGGGTGTAATTCCATAATTTTTCCCTCAAATTCTGTGTTTTTGGTTTCATTACCTTCAGAAAAGATTCTCTTATCATTTCATGAGCATTTTTCTTTTTCTTTTTTTAATTCTTTGACCCTTGAAGCATGTTTGTGAGCAGGGGTCTCGACCCTCTAAGGGTTAATCCCAGTGAGCAAAGTACAGTGGACCCCCGAGTTTCGGTCACCTCGGAAATCGTACAATTATGTAAGTATAATTTTGTAAATGCTTTTGTAAGTGTATTTTGGGGATCTGAAATGGACTAACCTACTTGACATTATTCCTTAACCCTTTGGGGGTCAGTGCCGTACTAGTACGTTTTATGAGCAGGGGTTGGTGCCGTACTAGTACGCCCAAATTCTAGCGGCCTCAAATTAAGCAGGAAACGACTCGTAGGCCTACATATGAAAGAATGGGTCTGTGTGGTCAGTGTGCGCAGTATAAAAAAAATCCTGCAGCACACTGCATAATGAGAAAAAAAAAACTCCAACCGTTTTTTTCTATTAAAACAGCGACTTTGCAGTCTATTTTCGTATGGTATTTATTGATGTATTCTCTTTTTCTTGGTCTCATTTGATAGAATGGAAGATATATTACAGAAATAGAGATGATTTTGATTGGTTTGACAATGACAAGTACCTTGAAATTGAGCTCAAAATAGCGAAAATGTTCGATTTTTGACGATGTTCAAGAGTAAACAAATCACACCATGCGTCCAATACACATCAACTGGCGAGTCTAATATTCATGCACATGTGCTCTGATATTATTTATACCATTTTTACAATGATGCAGTTGTATATATAACAGTAAATCTTCAATTTTTTGTGAGAATAAAAATTCAAAATGGAAAGCAAAAGTAATGTAAGAGGGGCCTGGAGACGTGACTAATGAACAGAGAAGATGTTATTTTAGTGCCAGGAATGTCTGCCTTGATTATTCTGGACCCTATTTTGAAATTGGCATTGTTTGAAATTTGTCTGAAATTGGCCAAATTGCCATTTTCTGACCACTATTTTGGGTAGTTGAAATTGGTAAATAGGCGGTTTCTTGTACTCAATCGATAGAAGAAATGGAGTTCTAGTGAAATAGCTATAATTTTAGTAGACTGAAACATTGGAATTTGCCGAAAATAGGGCTCGAAGTGGGTGAAATTGCCGATGCGTCAATGTCAACAATACCGCTAACTTCGCGAAAACATAATTCCGTTAGTTTTCGATCAAATTTCATAATTTTGGTGGTGGCGTGATCAGAAAAAGATTCTCTATTAGTTCATAAGAAATTTTTTTTTTTTCCCAAAAATTTTTTCGACCCTGAGAACATGTTTCCGAGAAGGCCTGTCGACCCCCAAAGGGTTAAGGGAGTAAATTCGTTTGGTAATGGCACTTGAGCAGCCTTAAGGAATGAATTATGACCGAAACTCGGAGGTCCACTGTATGTCATTGGCAATAATAATAACAATCACTCTGGGGTGCTTTAAATGTCGTATGTTACGTTAGGTTAGACATTTTCATTAATCCATCTATGACTTTTTCAAAATTATTTAAGAAATGTGCTACATATCATATACAGTGGACCCCCGGATTTTGTACTGCTCCCAACTCGAACAATTATGTAAGTGTATTTTTGTAAGTGCTTTTGTAAGTGTATTTTTGGTGGTCTGAAATGACTGATCTAATTTACATTTGTCCTTATGGGAACAAATTCGTTCGGTAACGGCACTCGAACAGCATTCTGGAAAGAATTTTCAACGATAACCGAGGGTCCACTGTATATACAGTGGAACCCTGAGTTTCGAACATAATCCATTCCAGGAGCTTGTTCTAAACTCGAAATGTTCGAAAGCCGAATCATTATTTCGCATAAGAAATAATGGAAATACAATTAATCCGTTCCAGAAATCCAAAAGTATTAAAAAAAAAAAATACATTTTAATGACATTAATTATAGTTCTACATACTACACACAAGAATTATACTACATAGTAAAGATATATTAAATAAATGCATGTATATTTAAATATTTAAACAAATAAAATAACATTTTTACTTACCTTTATTGAAGATTGTTGATGGCATAAGGAAGATAGAGAGGAGGAGTGAGAGAGGGAGGGCTTAGTGTATGGAAGGGGAATCCCCCTCCATAAGGACTTCAGGTATCAAAGCCCTATATGGGGTTACTTCCCTTCTTTGTCTTTTAATCCCACTAGGACCAGCTTGAGAGTCACTGGACCCCTGTTACACAAAATAACTGTCCAGGGTCCTCTGTTTCTGGCGCCTCTTTAAGATTTGCCTGAAGTGGGACATTGTTTTGTCACTGAACATGTTGCTGATATGGCTTGTTTCAGCTTGGTCAGTGTGGTATTTCTCCACAAACCTTTGAACATCATTCCATTTCGAACAAATCTCCTTAATCTCTGAAGAAGGCACCTCAACCAGTCCCTCTTCCTCCTCCTCCTCCTCCTCCTCCCTGTGAAGCAATAGCCTCTACTCTGGTTAACTTATGCTCTTCCAGTTCCAGCTCTTGTAGCTCTTCAGTTGTTAGCTCTACCCTGTGGTCCTCCACCAACTCTTCCACATCCTCACCACTCACCTCCAAACCCAGGGATTTACCCAATGCCACAATACCTTCCACAACAGGCACAGGGTCAGCAGGGTCAGGGTCAGCCTCAAACCCTTCAAAATCCCTCTGTTGGACACAACTTGGCCACAGTTGTCTCCAAGCAGAGTTCAAAGTCCTGGAAGTCACTGCATTCCAAGCCTTACCTATAAGGCCTATGCAGTTATAGACATTGAAGTGATTCTTCCAGAACACTCTAAGGGTCAATTCAGTGTCCGAGGTCACTTCAAAGCACTTTTCAAACACTGCCTTTGTGTAGAGTATTTTGAAGTTGGAAATGACCTGCTGGTCCATGGGCTGGAGGAGAGGAGTGGTGTTAGGAGGCAAGAACTTCACTTTTATAAAATTGAAGTCGTCACACAGTAGTTCTTCCAAGTTTGGAGGATGTGCAGGAGCATTGTCCAGTAACAGGAGGCACTTGGGGTCCAATTCCTTTTCCTGTAGGTATTTTTTCACACTGGGGCCGAACACTTCATGGATCCACTTACTGAAAAGTTGCCTTGTGATCCATTCATTCTGACTAGCTCTCCACAAGACACACAATCTATTCTTGATGACATTGTGTTTCTTGAACACACTGGGATTTTCTGAGTGATACACCAGTAAAGGCTTCACTTTAAAATCCCCAGTAGCATTAGCACAAAACATAAAAGTTAGCCTGTCTTTCATAGGCTTGTGTCCTGGCAGTGCCTTTTCCTCCTCAGTAATGTAGGTCCTGTTGGGCATTTTCTTCCAAAACAGGCCTGTTTCATCACAATTAAACACTTGTTGGAGGAGGAATTGTTCAGCCTCTACGAACCCCTTGAATTCCTGCACAAATTTTTCAGCTGCACGTTTGTCTGAGCTGGCTGCCTCACCATGCCTCACAACATTGTGTATGCCACTACGTTTCTTAAACTTCTCAAACCAGCCTTTGCTGGCTTTAAAATCACTCTCCTCACCACTGGTTCCAGGCATTGTCTTCACAAGATCTGCGTGCAACTTCCTTGCCTTTTCACAAATTATCGCCATAGAAATACTATCACCTGCTCTGTTTTTCATGGATCCACACCAACAACAACTTCTCAACCTCATCCACTGTTTTCGATCTTTGTTTCGCTAACAAATTAACCCCTTTTGCAACATTAGCTTCCTTGATCTCATTTCTCTGTGCCAGGATAGTGCCGATAGTAGATAGTTTTCTTGTACATCCTGGCAAGATCACTCAGACGTACACCACTCTCATATTTTTCTATGATTTCCTTCTTCAGTTCGATGGTGTTCCTCACTCTCTTTACCACAGGGGTGCCACTAGGAAGCTTCTTTGGACCCATGGTGACTTATTTCACAATGACAATAACTAAACCACCAAAAAAGACACCAAATATATTGTGAATCTTTGAAAGAGCGCGCTAGGTAATGTTCTCTCAATGGTAAACAACGCTTCACTGGCGTCCTGCGCTTGCGCGGAGCAGGCAGACACGTCTAATACCTTTCGGTGACCGAGGATTTTTCGCTAACCGATTACGAAAAAAGCTTTCGGTTTCCGAAGCTTTCGTTAACGGAACCTTTCATTAACCGAGGGTCCACTGTAGGGCAATAAGAGATTAAATGGTCATTAGATGAGTTACAGTGAGTACAAGAGAATTGAGTATTGTTAGGTAATGCTATATGGCTTTAATAAGTCTAGTAGAGAAGTTTAGTAGAAAATAATTACAGTTTTGAATTATTTTATAAAAATTGCAGTATTACAGTAGAACAACTTACAATATTAACCCTTTGAGGGTCAGTACCGTACTAGTACATCAGTGCAGCCAGGGTCGGTCACATAAACAAACAAAAAAACAAACAAACAAATTTTATTTCATTGCAGATTACATGGGTATCGGAAGTTACAATGTAAATTGAGTGCAAGGAGAGCCACTGACATGCCATGGCATTAGGGGCAGCTTATTCTAGTCCTTAAAATCTATGTACTTAATATTAGAGAAATTTATTGAGTTTATTCTAGTTAAAAATTATTTTCAAAATTACAATTGATGAAATTTTACTGTTTAAATTATTATATAATGATATTAGATCTTAGATTGTTACAGGTGTTAAGATTCTTGAATGATAATATGGAATTGAGATTATCTTAAGGAAAATAACATTGAGCATTTTTGACATTAACTTATAATATGAGTAGGGGGTAACATAATAGTAACATATTATTAAAAATTGAGATTATCGTATAGGAAAGTAACAATGAGCATTTTTCAAAGTAGTTTATAGCATGATCATTTAGGTTTGGGTGAGTAGGTGGTTTTTGAGTTGAGTCTTAAATTGATTTTCAGACAAGATTATCTTAATATTTACTGGTAATGAATTCCAGATTCTGGGGCCCTTTATGTGCATAGAATTTTTACATAGGTTGGTATGAACACGGGGTACTATATCAAAAAGTGATCTGTGTCTTGTGTTGTGGTCATGGGTCCTATTAAAGTTGGTGAGGAGAGTTTTGAGCAGAGGGTTTATATTAGAGTGTAAAGTTTTATATATGTAGTAGGCACAAGAGTAAGTATGAATGTTCTTTACGGTGAGTAGTTTGAGACTTTTGAATATTGGTGGAGTATGCTGTCTAGAGTGGGAATTTGTTATCATTCTGACTGCGGCCTTTTGTTGTGTTATGAGTGGTCTAAGGTGATTTAACGTTGTTGATCCCCATGCACAGATTCCATAGGTGAGATACGGGTAGATAAGTGAATGATATAGTGCAAGGAGAGCTGATTGAGGTACATAATAGCGTATCTTTGATAATATGCCTACTGTCTTCGAGATTTTCTTGGAAATTTGTTGTATATGTGTTTGGAATTTAAGGCTACTGTCAAGGTGGATTCCTAGAATTTTCCCTCTGTGAGTCTTGTGATGGGTGTACCATTAAGTGTTATGTTAAGTGGAACATTTGTGGCTTTGCTTCCAAACTGTATGAAGTAGGTCTTGTCAGTATTGAGAGTAAGCTTGTTAGTCGTCATCCATGTTGATATTTTCTGTAATTCGGCATTAACAGTGTTGGCCAGTATAACTGGATTTGGGTGAGAGAAGACATATGTTGTGTCATCTGCAAATAAAATGGGTTTGAGTAGTTGTGATGCATTGGTAGGTCATTTATGTAAATGAGGAATAGGAGTGGCCCCAGGACACTTCCTTGAGGACTCCGACTGTAATTGGTTGTGTAGAAGAGTTCGCTCCATTTGTGTACACGTATTGGCTTCTGTTGGTGAGGTATGATTTTAGGTAGTTGAGTGGGTGCCCCCTTATACCATAGTGTGCTAATTTTGTGAGCAGTAAATCATGGTCGACTGTATCAAAAGCTTTGGAGATCAATGAAGATTCCCAGTGGGACTTCTTTTTCTCAAGTGCTGTATATATTAACTCCAACATGTGCGTAATAGCATCGTTTGTGCTCTTGTTTGTCCTGAATCCAAATTGACAGGGGTTGAGTACATTGTGTGAGACGAGGTAGGAATAGATTTGTCTATGAATTAATTTTTCGAAGATTTTAGAAAGCAATGGTAAATTAGAAATTGGTCTATAATTATTCAGGTCTGTTTGATCACCTCCTTTGTGGATCGGGGTGACCCTAGCTATTTTGAGAATTGATGGAAAGGTAGAGGCTTCAATGGATTTATTGAATAGTGTTGCTATAATTGGTAACAGTACCTGTGAAGCTTTTTGTACATAAAAGTTGGTAGGCTGTTTATGTCTCCTGCCTTGTACACCTAAATTCTAGTGCCTTCAAATCTGGTGGAAGAAAGCTGGCAGGCCTACATATGCAAGAATGGGTCTGCGTGGTCAGTGTGCGCATTATAAAAAAAATCCTGAAGCACGCTGTGCATAATGAGAAAAAAAAAACTCCGACCGTTTTTTTGGTTTAAAACCGACTTTCGGGTGTATTTTCGTATGGTATTTGTGGTTGTATTCTGGTTTTCTTGGTCTCATTCGATAGAATGGAAGATATATTACAGAAATAGTGATGACTTTGATTGGTTTTACGATGACAAGTACAGTGGACCCTCCGTTAACGAAATTAATCCGGTCCAGGAGCTATTACTTAATCTGAAACTTTCGTTATCTGAAACCTTATTTCCCATAAGAAATAATGTAAATACAATTAATTCGTTCCACAAAAAAATAATCACTCAAAAAAAAAAAAAAAAAATAACATTTACTTACCTTTATTAAAGAGTTGCAAGCATCTGGAAGGTAGAGTTGCTGACAGGGGCAGGGTGTTAATGGTTGGAAGGGAAATCCCCCTCCAAAAGGACTTCAGGTAACAAGTCCCTCTCTGGGGTTACTTCCTTTCTTTTTCTTTTAATGCATGAATGCTACACTCCCTGCATGCCTGCTACACTCCCTGCATGCCTGCTACACTCCCTGCATGCCTGCTACACTCCCTGCATGCCTGCTACACTCCCTGCATGCCTGCTACACTCCCTGCATGCCTGCTACACTCCCTGCATGCCTGCTACACTCCCTGCATGCCTGCTACACTCCCTGCATGCCTGCTACACTCCCTGCATGCCTGCTACACTCCCTGCATGAATGCTACACTCCCTGCATGAATGCTACACTCACTGCATGAATGCTACACTCACTGCATGAATGCTACACTCCCTGCATAAATGCTACACTCCCTGCATGAATGCTACACTCCCTGCATGAATGCTACACTCCCTGCATGAATGCTACACTCCCTGCATGAATGCTACACTCCCTGCATGAATGCTACACTCCCTGCATGAATGCTACACTCTCTGCATGAATGCTACACTCTGCATGAATGCTACACTCCCTGCATGAATGCTACACTCCCTGCATGAATGCTACACTCACTCCATGAATGCTACACTCCCTCCATGAATGCTACCACTGGGGTGCCATTAAGAAGCTTCTTTGGACCCATGGTGACTTATTTCACAGTGACAATCACTAAACCACCAAAAAAGACACCAAATATATTGTGAATCTTTGAAAGAGCGCGCTAGGTAATGTTCTCTCAATGGTAAACAACGCTCACTGGTGTCCTGCGCTTGCGCGGAGCAGGCGGACACGTCTAATACCTTTCGGTAACCGAGGAATTTTTCGCTAACCGATTCCGAAAAAAGCTTACGTTTTCCGAAACTTTCGTTAACGGGACCTTTCGTTAACCGAGGGTCCACTGTACCTTGAAACTGAGCGCAAAATAGCAAAAATGTTCGATTTTTGTCGATGTTCAAGAGTAAACAAATCACGCCATGCGTCCAATACACATCAATTGGGTAGTCTAATATTCTTACACAAGTGCACTGATATTATTTATACCGTTTCTACAATGATGCAGTTGAATACATAACAGTAAATTTTCTATTTTTTTTGTGAGAATAAAAATTCAAAATGGAAAGCAAAAGTAATGTAAGAGGGGCCTGGAGACGTGACTAATGAACAGATAAAATGTTATTTGAGTGCCAGGAATGTCTGTCTCGTTTATTCTGGACCCTATTTTGAAATTGGCATCTATTGAAATTTGTGTAAAATTGGCCAAATTGCCAATTTCTGACCACCTTATTGGGTAGTTGAAATCGGTAAATTGGCGATTTCTTAGACTCAGTTGATAGAACAAATGGAACTCTAACGAAATAGCTATAATTTTAGTAGACTGAAACATTGGAATTGCCGAAAATAAGGCTCAAAGTGGGCGAAATCGCCGATGCGTAAATGTCATCGATACCACTAACTTCACGAGAGCATAACTTCATTAGTTTTCCATCAGATTTCATAATTTTGGTGGCATTATGATCGGAAAAAGATTATCATTACATAAGAAAAAATATTTTTTTTTTTTTCTGAAAATTTTTCGACCCTGAGAACAAGTTTGGGAGAGGGCCTCTCGACCCTCAAAGGGTTAAGTATTACAGTTTAGAATTTAAAATAATGAAATTTGAACATTCCTAATTTTGAAGTAATGAGTAATGGTTGAGCAATTCTCAGCACAATATACAGTAAGGAAATTGAGTCAATTTTAAGTTGAGCAGTCTTAAATTATTTAGAAGTTTTTTGTGTAGCTTTTGAGTAACTGGTAGGTATTAAGTACGGTTTGTCTGGTTAATTTTGAGTGATGAGGAGATTTCTAAGTAGGGTCTTAAATTGATTTGCTGGCAGGAGTCCTTTAGTTTGCTCTGGTAATGAATTCCAGATCTTCGGGCCCTTTACATGCATAGCATTTTTGCATAGGGAGAGATGGACACGAGGGATATCAGAGTGATATGTGTCTTGTATTATGGTTGTGTGTTCTGTTGTAGTTATCAAGGAGTTTGAGAGGAGGGTTTATATTTGAGAATAATGTTCTGCTTATGTAGTAGGCTCAATAATAAGTGTGGATGTTTTGTATACTAAGCAAGTTAAGACTTGAAAAGCGGAGGAGTATGCTGTCTAGTACAGGAGTTTGTAATCAATCACACTGCAGCTTTTTGTTGGGCTATTAAAGGCTTAAGGTGATTTGCTGTGGTTGAGCCCCATGCACAAATACAGTGGTATCTCGAGTTACGATATTTTTTCGTTCGAGAATGCTGTTCAAGTGCCATTACCAAACGAATTTATCCCCATAAGGAATAATGTAAAATAGACTAATCCTTTTACACCCCCAAAAATATACTTACAAAAGCATTTAAAAAAATAAACTTACATAAAAGGGCGATTTTGGGGACCATCGTAACTCGAGGTACCACTGTACAGTGGACCCTCGTTTATCGGCCATTCCTGTTATCGGCCAACTCGCCTATAGGCCGGTTTTTTGGCTTCCGGTAATTAGCCATTTTTTCGCTTATCGGCCGTATGGGACTCATCAACCCGCCAGCGACGCCACTTCCTCACGTGTATCACACTCAGTCTGCATCTCTCTCTCGTTGAGTAAGGAATGCTCTGTATGTTCATCCATTCATCCGTTCATTTTGGTGCTTGTTTATTGATTGTGACTGTGAAATAAGCCACCATTGGGCCAAAGAAAGTTCAGTGTGCCAGCCCTTTGGTAAAGGGCTGAGATGGGAGAATGTGCCTTCTTCAGTGATTTTACAATATGTACGATACTAAAGCAGCAGGAGTTGATAAAGGCTATAGTGCCAGCCAGCGATAAAGTGTAGCATTAACAGTGTAGCAAGTAAGTTAAGCGATAGATTGAAGGGCGCACATCAATAGGATTACCTCCGTAAAGCCGATGTCTTGCTCTCTGACTCACGTACCTACACTCCTCTCGTTTCCAACCCTCTCAATCGCATCAAGAGAACTTTCAACACTTCGAGACTGTTCTTCTTCCTACTATTGATGTGCGCCCTTCACTCTGGCTCCGCTATGTAGATGACATCTTTGCTCTTTGGCCTCATGACTCTAGTCTCTTCCAACCATTTCTTGATGCTCTTAATAATCTTGCCCCTTCCATTAAGTTTAAAGCTGAATGCGAATTTAATTCCTTGCTTCCTTTCCTTGATGTTCATGTCCACCGCTCAGTTACAAGTTTTGCCTTTTCCGTGTACCGCAAGCCTATGCACAGTGGCATGTATATTCACTACTTTTCTTATCATGCTTCCTCTGTCAAGAAAAGTGTTCTTATCTCTCTCTTTCTCCATGCTCTCCACATTTGTGATCCTCAGTTCCTTGAAGTAGAAATTTCCACTCTTCATAATTCATTTTCCTGTCTTGGCTACCCTTCCCATTTCATAGACTCTGCCTTCTCATGTGCTAAATGGACTTTCTTCTCTCTCAAACTCTCTACTCCTGGGAACTCTCTTGTCTTCTTGTCCTCTGCCTTCCCTACATTTCCGGTCTCTCTAATCTCAACAACTCTCTCCGTTCCTTAGACATCAAACTTACTTTTCGTCAGAGTAACACTCTTCACACTAATCTAGTTCATACCTCTCCTCCCTCTATAGATTCTCCTGGTGTCTACTCTATTTCATGTTCCTCCTGTCCTCTTCAGTACTTTGGAAAAACTGGCCAATCTTTTTCTGACAGACTTAGGGAGCACAAAAATAGTGTTAGGCTTGCCGACACCAACAATGCTCTTTTCTGTCATGTCAGAGATCACAGTCATCCTATTGATTGGTCTTCTGCTAAAACTGTCTACCCTATGTCCAACTTTCATAGTCGCCTTCTGGTTGAATCCTCCCTTATACACAACTTTCCTTGTATGAATCTTAGTCCTGGCTTTGTCTCTGTAGATGCTTTCCTCTCCCCTTATACAGTGGACCCCCGGTGTTCGTCCTGCTCAAAACACTCCCTTTTATGTAAGTGTATTTTTTTAAATGCTTTTATAAGTGTAGTTTTGGGGGTCTAAAAGGACTAGTCTACTTTACATTATTTCCTAAGGGAATAAATTCGGTTGGTAATGGCACTTGAACAGCATTCTGTTACGAAAAATGGACGAACACCGGGGTCCACTGTATTGTTAAATGCTCCAAACTTCAGAACACCCATGACTTAACTGATTCCTTTTCCCCTTCTCCCTCTTCCCCCTTTCCTCTTTCTTCTTTCTCCTCTGGGTTTTCTTTCTTTTGCCTTGTATTTGTCCTTCTTTATTTTTTACCCACTCTGTGTTCTTGCCCCTACCCTATGTGGGCTGCTAGCTCCCTTGCAGTGCTCCTCTTTCCTAGAATATGACTGACTCCATTACCACTACTTCTACTACCACTACTACTTCCACTATTACTCCTCCACCACTTTCTTGTTCCTGCCCCTGTCTGCTTGCCTCTATATAAACTCTCTCCTTTCCTTCTTTTTGTTAGTATGACTTTGTAAATGGTCCAAGTTGGACCGAAACGTCGCTGTAAGCTCCTCTCTTCTATGTGCGGGTTATTTGTGTATTGTTCCAGTCACACTATTGTGCCTTTTTTTGTTATTTATGCATACCTAAATAATGTATATTAGAGCTGATTTCTTCTTTATAAACATTTAAAAATATACTAAAAAATGTTATAAATGATGTAAAGGTGATATTAAAACAATATCAAAGATGGTTGACACAAACCCACTACCATTATAGTATGCTCCTCACCTAGCGACAAATTCATTTACCAACGTGGTCTTAGGAACGGAACTCTGTCATTAAGTGAGGAGAGGCTGTATTTTAATCTTTATCCCAGCCATTCCTATTGTTTTTCTGCTTTTGTCCAGCTTAATGCATCACTCTATACTAGTTTCTGGGATTTAACATACAGTGGAACCTCGACTTACGAGGTTAGGTTAGGTAAGGCTCATCAGGAAACAGGACAAGTGTTACCTGACGCAGGTCTTAGTCAGATGATGACCCGCCGTTGGAGCTTTTGCTCATCTAACCGAGGCCTTCCACTGGCTTACCGGTCCACCCCTTTAAAAATTATGGTCATAGTTATGTATAACCATTTTTATATTAGCTGGTCAACTTACGAGTTTAATCTGTTCCATGACCTAGCTCGTAACTCAATTTGCTCGTATATGAAATCAATTTTCCTCATTTAAATTAATTGAAATGCCATTAATCCGTTCCAGTGGAATTCCTGCTCTCTGGAGGCAGGACAAAATACTTTAACCCTTTGACTGTTTCGGTCGTATATATAAGTCTTACGAGCCACTGTTTCGGACGTATCTATACGCCTAAATTCTAGCGGCCTCAAATCAAGTGGGAGAAAGCTGGTAGGCCCACATGTGAGAGAATGGGTCTGTGTGGTCAGTGTGAGCAGTATAAAAAAAATCGGGCAGCCAGTGGTGCATTGTGGGATAGCCATTTCAGTAGTCCAAGTTCAGCATGCCTAGCGGTAAGAAAAACCTGACTCCTCGGCAAATCTGGGACTCTTCTCTTCCCCAGTGATAGGTCTAACTCAGATGGAAGTGTCTCTGAAGATGAATTTCATGGTTTTGAGGAGTTTGTGACCGAAAGCAATGCCCAGGATACCAGAAGGAAGGAAGGAAGAAAGAAAGAAAGGAAGGAAGGAAGAGATGAGAGGATGGAAAGAAGATATGAGAAGAAGGAAGGAAGGAAAGAAGAGATGAGAGGATGGAAAGAAGAGATGAGATGAAGGAAGGAAAGAAGAAGGAAGGAAGGAGGAAAGGAAGGAGGAAAGGAAGGAAGGAAAGAAGAAAGGAAGAAAGAAAGAAAGGAAGGAGAGATGAGAGGAAGGAAGGAAGAGAGGAAGGAAGGAAGGATAATAAGTAAGAAAGGAAGGAAGAAAGGAAGCTAGGAAGGAAGTTGTGGGGAAGAAGACATGGGTCCCCTTTTGTGTTGACAGGTTGACAGCAGTGAGGGTGGTGAGTAATGGTATAATATGTCATTTTGACAGCTGCCTTACCCTGACTCAGCAAATTTAGATGTCCACACACACACACACACACACACAGCTTCAAGTGCTAAGGGAAGTTGATGGAAAGTGTCAGTCATTATATATGTGTATATATATTATAGAACAATAGTAATAAACAATTTTTGTATTGTTGGTTTGTGTAAACAAGTTCTGTAAACAATATAATAATGATAATGTTTGTGCAGTTATTGTGTTGCATACGAGTGTATATATGTACACAGCACCTTACTTTGGTCTCACAGGCCACATAAGTTACTTGGAAAAAAAATATATTGGAAAATACAAGAAACCTTTGAATGGGAGTAAATATAAGTGTACCGGTGAGCGGCATGTGCCGCTGTTGCCATACACAGCTCATTTTCTGCCAACTTTACGCCTCCATATCTCAGTAAGTATTGATTGCAAAAAAAAAAAAAAATTAGGATGAAAACAATCAGAAAAATAATCTTAACATTTTGATAAGAAAAAATATTTTTTTTTTTTTCGAATATTTTGCGACAACAGGAGAGCACTCAGGATTGGGGCTTGCGACAGTCAAAGGGTTAATATGACACTAATATCAACTCTACGGCTTATTTATCTATCACAATTCATCTAATATGACATAATAAACAATATAAATAACATAGAAACAGTATACATACTCTAGAATAAATAAAATATGTCATGTGATGAGTGGTGGTGGCGGCGGTGGCCATTGCCGCTCCCTCACTGACCATATCTTCCCACGCTCTTATAAGAGAAAATGGAGTGTTTGTGAGGCTAACTGCACTAGATCACTAGTTTTATAAGGAAAACACTAAAACAGTGTATTTATAAATAAGAAATATTTCATAAAAACATAATAGAAAATGTAAAAAAAAATAAATGATTTTATAAAGTGTATGTACATATTTACCTGGGAGAAGGGGTGGAGGATGGAAGATAGGCAGAGCGGCGTCCCTCAACCCACAACCTGCACACCTCCACCTAGCTTGTTTATCTATGATTTCATGCTTTAATTCCATGGACATCAGCATCTTTTTCTTCTCAGCACTGTCCTTTGCACTTAATTTTTTAGGACCCATGGTTAGAAAAAAGAAATTTGGCCAAATACAGTGGTACCTCGAGTTACGATGGTCCCCAAAATCGCCCTTTTATGTAAGTTTATTTTTTTAAATGCTTTTGTAAGTATATTTTTGGGGTGTAAAAGGACTAGTCTATTTTACATTATTCCTTATGGGGATAAATTCGTTTGGTAATGGCACTTGAACAGCATTCTCGAACGAAAAAATATCGTAACTCGAGGTACCACTGTAGCTGTAAATAATGCAAGCAAAGAATGATAAAAATGCTTCCACAGCGAGGTAAACAACGCGCTGTGCCAACTAGTGGCAGCTTTCTGAAGTTCCTCATTATTATTATGCGTATTGTTATTATTATGTAGTATTATTATTATTATTACTATTATATATTGTACATATTATTATTTTTATAAAATTATTATTATTATTATTATTTTTTTCAACAAGTGGCCGTCTCCCACCGAGGCAGGGTGACCCCAAAAGAAAGAAAATCCCCAAAAGAAAACATCCACACAGTCAAACATCCACCACCTTAGTGAAAACTAGGTAACCTGATAATGGATTCACGCCTTAACAAAGATCATTTGCTGCTACAGGAGATTTCAACATAAATCTCCTACATGACCAGGGCCCACAGGTAACTGAATTCACAAACACTATGAGCAACTGCTTTACTACCAACAATATCAAAACCTACAAGAATCTCTGAGAATAGTACCGTTATTAGACCACATCTGGACTAACACTATATCCTTTCTAAAATCCCGGCATAATCACAGAAAACACCACATACCACTACCCTACCTTTCTCATAACTAACCTAGGCATTTTGCCCCAAGAAATTGCAAGTGTTACCTTCAGACTACATAATGAGTCAGCTGTTAATAATTTTATATCAGCTATGCGAACATTGACTGGCTTAATGAATTAGAAACATATTCAGATACTAATGAATGCATCAAGAACTTTTTAAAAAAAACACAACCTCTATAACAGACATTGCCCTAAAAAAACTAAACAGATCACAGCTAAGAGACTTAACAATCCCTGGCTAACCCAGCATCCTTAAATCCATAAACAAGAGGCACCAATATGAAAAACAATACAGAAGTGGTCTAATAACCAGAGAACAATCCAAACGCTACTCATCAATCCTTACTAGCCTGATAAGAA
>WNWK01025921.1:0-27996 GCA_009830355.1 Cherax destructor
AGCTGACTGTCTACCTGGGATAACTGTCAGCCAGCCAGCGGAATGACTGTCTGCCTGGGATAACTGACAGCCAGCCAGCTGCATGACTGTCCGCCTGGGATAACTGTCAGCCAGCCAGCTGCATGACTGTCCGCCTGGGATAACTGTCAGCCAGCCAGCTGCATGACTGTCTACCTGGGATAACTGTCAGCCAGCCAGCGGCATGACTGTCTGCCTGGGATAACTGTCAGCCAGCCAGCTGCATGACTGTCTACCTGGGATAACTGTCAGCCAGCCAGCGGCATGACTGTCTGCCTGGGATAACTGTCAGCCAGCCAGCTGCATGACTGTCCGCCTGGGATAACTGTCAGCCAGCCAGCTGCATGACTGTCCGCCTGGGATAACTGTCAGCCAGCTGCATGACTGTCTACCTGGGATAACTGTCAGCCTGCCAGCTGCATGACTGTCCGCCTGGGATAACTGTCAGCCAGCCAGCTGCATGACTGTCCGCCTGGGATAACTGTCAGCCAGCTGTATGACTGTCTGGGATAACTGTCATCTAGCCAGTAGCATGTCTGTCTGCCTGCATGACTGTCTACCTGGGATAACTGCCAGACACCACCAGACTGTCAGGTGCATGACTGTCTGCATGTATAATAATAATAATAATAATAATAATAATAATAATAATAATAATGTAGGGGGTGTTGACCCCTCCCTCCGACCTCCAACGACCCCCCCACGACCCCCCAAGACCCCAGAGGTTGCCTGGAGGTTGCCGGAGCAGACACTGGGGTTTCCCGAACCCTGGGGGGGGGGCAAGGACTCTCTCTCTCTCTCTCTCTCTCTCTCTCTCTCTCTCTCTCTCTCTCTCTCTCTCTCTCTCTCTCTCTCTCACACACACACACACAGGAGCCAGGAGCTGTGACTAGACCCCTGCAACCACAGATAGGCGAGTATACATAAACAAGGATGATAGGTGCAGGATAAGTGCAGCATGATAGGTACTCACCTAATTCTGGTCGCATGATGATAGCTACAGAATGACAGATACAGAATGACAGATACAGAATGACAGATACAGAATGACAGATACAGAAGACAGATACAGAATGACAGATACAGAATGACAGATACAGAATGACAGATACAGAATGACAGCTACAGAATGACAGCTACAGAATGACAGATACAGAATGACAGATACAGAATGACAGATACAGAATGACAGATACAGAATGACAGCAACAGAATGACAGATACAGAATGACAGCTACAGAATGACAGATACAGAATGACAGATACAGAATGACAGATACAGAATGACAGATACAGAATGACAGCTACAGAATGACAGATACAGAATGACAGCTACAAAATGACAGATACAGAATGACAGATACAGAATGACAGCTACAGAATTACAGATACAGAATGACAGATACAGAATGACAGATACAGAATGACAGATACAGAATGACAGATACAGAATGACAGCAACAGAATGACAGCTACAGAATGACAGCTACAGAATGACAGATACAGAATGACAGATACAGAATGACAGAAACAGAATGACAGATACAGAATGACAGCTACAGAATGACAGATACAGAATGACAGCTACAAAATGACAGATACAGAATGACAGATACAGAATGACAGATACAGAATGACAGATACAGAATGACAGATACAGAATGACAGCTACAGAATGACAGCTACAGAATGACAGCTACAGAATGACAGATACAGAATGACAGCTACAGAATGACAGATACAGAATGACAGATACAGAATGACAGCTACAGAATGACAGATACAGAATGACAGATACAGAATGACAGCTACAAAATGACAGATACAGAAGACAGCTGCAGAATGACAGATACAGAATGACAGATACAGAATGACAGATACAGAATGACAGATACAGAATAACAGATACAGAATGACAGATACAGAATGACAGATACAGAATGACAGATACAGAATGACAGATACAGACTGAAAGATACAGAATGACAAATACAGAATGACAAATACAGAATGACAGATACAGAATGACAGATACAGAATGACAAATACAGAATAACAGATACAGAATGACAGCTACAGAATAACAGATACAGAATGACAGATACAGAAGACAGATACAGAATGACAGATACAGAATGACAGATACAGAATGACAAATACAGAATAACAGATACAGAATGACAGATACAGAATAACAGATACAGCATGACAGATACAGAATGACAGATACAGAAGACAGATACAGAATGACAGATACAGAAGACAGATACAGAATGACAGATACAGAATGACAGATACAGAATGACAGATACAGAATGACAGATACAGAATGACAGATACAGAAGACAGATACAGAATGACAGATACAGAATGACAGATACAGAATGACAGATACAGAAAACAGATACAGAATGACAGATACAGAATGACAGATACAGAATGACAAATACAGAATAACAGATACAGATTGACAGATATAGAATGACAGATATAGAATGACAGATATAGAATGACAGATACAGAATGACAGATACAGAAGACAGATACATAAGACAGATACAGAATGACAGATACAGAATGACAGATACAGAATGACAGATACAGAATGACAGATACAGAATGACAGATACAGAATGACAAATACAGAATAACAGATACAGATTGACAGATATAGAATGACAGATATAGAATGACAGATATAGAATGACAGATACAGAATGACAGATACAGAATGACAGATACAGAAGACAGATACAGAATGACAGATACAGAATGACAGATACAGAATGACAAATACAGAATAACAGATACAGATTGACAGATATAGAATGACAGATATAGAATGACAGATACAGAATGACAGATACATAATGACAGCTACAGAATGACAACTACAGCTTAAAGCTTGACAGTAGTGGGCAGGTCTGGTCAGGGAGATTGGGATGCTGGAGGCTTGATGCTTCTCTGGTGAAAGTTACTGACTCTCTTTATCTCTCTATCTACCTATCTATCTATCTGTATTCGCTTATATGTGATTACAGAGGTCGAGTCACAGCTCCTTGTCCCGTGTGTGTAGTGATACACACAGTGTGTACCACAGTCTCTCCCACGTACGTAACTTCAATAATCTCCCACGTACCTTCAATAATCTCCCACGTATCTTCAATAATCTCCCACGTACCTTCAATAATCTCCCACGTACCTTCAATAATCTCCCACGTACCTTCAATAATCTCCCACGTACCTTCAATAATCTCCCACGTACCGTCATTCATCTCCCACGTACCGTCATTCATCTCCCACGTACCGTCATTCACCTCCCACGTACCGTCATCTCCCACGTATCGTCGTTCACCTCCCACATACCGTAATTCATCTCCCACGTACAGTCATTCATCACCCACGTACGTACCTCACGGCATATGGTACGTGAGGTGGAGTGGCGTCGTGAGTGAGGGATCCCTTCAAGGTATACCACTTTAGTGGGAGCTGGGGGCAGAGAGAATTCTGGTCTACCTTGAGGTATACACCAGGGGTATCCCTGGTACCTCTTGTGCCCACGCCCATACCGGGTATACCTTTCCACCCATGCCAGTGGGTTACTTGTTGAGGTATAACTGTCTGGGTTGCTTGAGTACTATCAGCTTACTGAGGTATACCAGCTCAGGGTACTATCAGCTTACTGAGGTATACCAGCTCAGGATAATACTTTGCAGTGTGTTCCATCCTGTGGGATAGTATATGACAGGGATACCCATCCTGTGTGATGGAATATGACAGGGATACCCATCATGTGTGATGGAATATGACAGGGATACCCATCATGTGTGATGGAATATGACAGGGATACCCATCATGTGTGATGGTATAGGACAGGGATACCAGTACTTGTACTCTGAAGGATGATTGTAGATGGTAGTACAGTACTTGTACTCTGAAGGATGATTGTAGATGGTAGTACAGTACTTGTACTCTGAAGGATGATTGTAGATGGTAGTACAGTACTTGTACTCTGAAGGATGATTGTAGATGGTAGTACAGTACTTGTACTCTGAAGGATGACTGTAGATGGTGGTACAGTACTTGTACTCTGAAGGATGATTGTAGATGGTGGTACAGTACTTGTACTCTGAAGGATGACTGTAGATGGTGGTACAGTACTTGTACTCTGAAGGATGACTGTAGATGGTAGTACAGTATTTGTACTCTGAAGGATGATTGTAGATGGTGGTACAGTATTTGTACTCTGAAGGATGAGTGTAGATGGTAGTACAGTTCCTGTACTCTGAAGGATGACTTTATATGGTAGTACAGTACTTGTACTCTGAAGGATGACTGTCTATGGTAGTACAGTACTTGTACTCTGAAGGATGACTGTAGATGGTGGTATAATACCTGTACTCTGAAGGATGACTGTAGATGGTGGTACAGTATTTGTACTCTGAAAGATGATTGTAGATGGTGGTGCAGTATTTGTACTCTGAAGGATATGACTGTCACAGTTCAGAGTACGTCTCAACACACTAACCATAAAACAGCCAATGAATGAATGATGATCAAGGTGTTTCTTCTTTTTTTGTGGTACAAGGGAGACGATCTTGGTCACATACACACACACACACACACACATACAGACACACACACACACACACACACACACACACACACACACACACACACACACACACACACACACACACACACACACACACACACACACACACACACACAGTACCTGGAGTGAGTATAACACCAAACACGTCTCCGGAGACACACATCAACCAGATAACTGCGACAGTATATGGGCGACTGGCAAACCTAAGATTAGCGTTCCTTTACCTTAACAAGGAATCGTTCAAGACACTGTACACCGTGTACGTCAGGCCCATACTAGAGTATGCAGCACCAGTCTGGAACCCACACCTGGTCAAGCACGTCAAGAAATTAGAGAAAGTGCAAAGGTTTGCGACAAGGTTAGTTCCACAACTCAGGGGTCTGTCTTATGAAGAAAGGTTGAGGGAAATAGGACTAACCACACTGGAGGAAAGAAGGGTCAGAGGAGACATGATAACGACATACAAAATACTGCGGGGAATCGACAAGGTAGACAGTGACAGGATGTTCCAGAGAGGGAACACAGAAACAAGGGGACACAACTGGAAGCTGATGACTCAGATGAGTCAAAGGGATGTTAGGAAGCATTTCTTCAGCCACAGAGTAGTCAGGAAGTGGAATAGTCTAGAGAAAGATATAGTGGAGGCAGGAACCATACATAGTTTTAAGACAAGGTATGATAAAGCTCATGGAGCAGGGAGAGCAGAGACCCAGTAGCAGTGAAGAGGCGGGGCCAGGAGCTGAGTCTCGACCCCTGCAACCACAATTAGGTGAGTACAATTAGGTGAGTACACACACACACACACAGCCGGAAGGTTGAGATCCCGGAGTCATGGGTTATAACCTGATGTAGCAGAACGTGTGGTGGTGGTTGAGAGTGGGTGAGAGTGGATGAGAGTGAGTTAGAGTGGATGAGAGTGGGTGAGAGTGGGTTAGAGTGGATGAGAGTGGGTTAGAGTGGGTGAGAGTGGGTGAGAATGGATGAGAGTGGATGAGAGAGGGTTAGAGTGGATGAGAGAGGGTTAGAGTGGGTGAGAGTGGGTGATAATGGATGAGAGTGGGTTAGAGTGGATTAGAGTGGATGAGAGTGGGTGAGAGTGGATGAGAGTGGGTTAGAGTGGGTTAGAGTGGATGAGAGTGGGTGAGAGTGGGTTAGAGTGGGTGAGAGTGGGTGAGAGTAGGTGAGAGTGGGTGAGAGTGGATGAGAGTGGGTTAGAGTGGATGAGAGTGGATGAGAGTGGGTGAGAGTGGGTGAGAGTGGGTGAGAGTAGGTGAGAGTGGGTGAGAGTGGGTGAGAGTGGGTGAGAGTGGGATAGAGTAGATGAGAGTGGGTGAGAGTGGGTGAGAGTGGATGAGAGTGGATGAGAGTGGATGAGAGTGGATGAGAGTGGGTGAGAGCGGGTGAGAGTGGGTGAGAGTGGGTGAGAGTGGGTGAGAGTGGGTGAGAGTGGGTGAGAGTAGGTGAGAGTGGGTGAGAGTGGGTTAGAATGGATGAGAGTGTGCATGTGTGTGTGTGTACTCACCTAATTGTTGTTGAAGGGGTCGAGACTTAGCTCCTGGAACCGCCTCTTCACTGACCACTACTAGGTCCTCTCTCTCTCCCTGCTCCATGAGCTTTATCATACCTCGCCTTAAAGCTATGTATGGTTCCTGCCTCCACTACATCACTTGCTAGACTATTCCACTTCCTGACAACTCTATGACTGAAGAAATACTTCCTAACATCCCTTTGACTCGTCTGAGTCTTCAACTTCCAATTGTGTCCCCTTGTTTCTGTGTCCCCTCTCTGGAACATCCTGTCTCTGTCCACCTTATCTATTGCACGCAGTATTTTGTATGTCCTTATCATGTCTCCCCTAACCCTCCTGTCCTCCAGTGTCGTCAGGCCGATTTCCCTTAACCTTTCTTCATAGGACAATCCCCTTAGCTCCGGAACTAACCTTGTTGCAAACCTTTGCACTTTCTCTAATTTCTTGACGTGCTTGACCAGGTACGGGTTCCAAACTGGCGCTCCATACTCCAGTATGGGCCTGACGTACACGGTGTACAGTGTCTTGAACGATTCCTTACTAAGGTAACGGAACGCTATTCTCAGGTTTGCCAGGCGCCCATATGCTGCAGCAGTTATCTGGTTGATGTGTGCTTCCGGAGACGTGCTTGGTGTTATACTCACCCCAAGATCTTTCTCCTTGAGTGAGGTTTGCAGTCTTTGGCCACCTAGCCTATACTCTGTCTGCGGTCTTCTTTGCCCTTCCCCGATCTTCATGACTTTGCATTTGGCGGTGTTAAACTCGAGAAGCCAGTTGCTGGACCAGGTGTCCAGCCTGTCCAGGTCTCTTTGTAGTCCTGCCTGATCCTCATCTGATTTATTTCTCCTCATTAACGCACATCATCTGCAAACAGAGACACTTCTGAGTCTATCCCTTCCATCATGTCATTCACATATACCAAAAATAGCACTGGTCCTAGGACTGACCCCTGTGGGACCCCGCTCGTCACAGGCGCCCACTGTTTACCTGGAGTTTACCTGGAGAGAGTTCCGGGGGTCAACGCCCCTGTGGCCCTGTCTGTGACCAGGCCTCATGTTGGATCAGAGCCTGATCAACCAGGCTGTTACTGCTGGCCGCACGCAGTCCGACGTACGAACCACAGCCCGGCTGGTCAGGTACTGACTTTAGGTGCCTGTCCAGTGCCTGCTTGAAGACAGCCATGGGTCTATTGATAATCCCCCTTATGTATGCTGGGAGGCAGTTGAACAGTCTTGGACCCCTGACACTTATTGTGTTGTCTCTCAACGTGCTAGTGGCACCCCTGCTTTTCATTGGGGGGATGTTGCATTGTCTGCCGAGTCTTTTGCTTTCGTAGGGAGTGACTCTTGTGTGGAAGTTTGGTAATAATCCCTGTTATGGCCTCCTACCTAAATGGTACTTAGGTAGTTTACCTGCCGGCCGGTAGTCACTGGTTACGTCATCAGAGCCAATGTGGACTGCTGAGCCGGGTGGACTGACAGTGTCAACCAGACTCTCCTATGGAGAGGGTTACCCAGACTCTCCCATACACCACTGGAGTTCGCCAGGCAGACCTGCTTGAGAGTGCAGACTCTCAGTGTGGTGCTGGTGACAGGCCTATAGTGCCCCAGTGCATAGAGAACTGGAAGCTCTATACTCTCTAGACCGTGTTACTCGAAAGCAACTCTGTACTTGTGATGTTTGCAAGGCCAAGTACAGTGATGGTGTTCTCTTCCTGCTTGATAAGAGGACACTGTAGCATTATGAGGAGAGCGGCAAGTCTGGTCACCAGAATTACACTATTGGCTTATTCATCGTACCGACTATTTACCTGCGACTATGTACCTGAGACTATGTACCTGAGATTGTGTTTACCTGGAGATTGTGTTTACCTGGAGATTGTGTTTACCTGGAGATTGTGTTTACCCGGAGATTGTGTTACCCGGAGTGTCAGGTATTAAGTGGTGTATCCAGAGAGCTTGTGACGGTGGCACGACACAAGTTAAGAGTCGTGTATTTGATGTGTGTCAAGACGCGGTGCACAGGCTTTACTAGAGATGGGTTCATGATGCAGGGGGCGTGCCATGTGGCACAGAGAAGGTGTCGTGTGACACAGCTTTGGCGTGTGTAACACAGAGATAAGGGTGTCAGAGGACATGGTGGAGAAGGAGCATCATGACGAGGTATGGTAGTGTCCTGCGTCACACTTGAAGACGGCAGCCACTTGAAGACGGCAGCCACTTGATAAGCACTGAGTATATGATTTTACTTGTGTTATTTTATTGTACTATGATTTTGTGTATAAATGTTTTTACACAAATTATAAGACTATGTTTTTATTCAGAGTATATGTTTTTATATTAATAATATATTAATAAATATTTGAAATCTGAGATTTTATAAGTATCCCGAACAGTCCCTTTATTACAAATGTATTTTTTTTTAATAATCCCTCTATGATTTTCCAAGTGTATATGATAATGTATCTCTCCCTCCTGCGTTCCAGGGAGTACAGGTTTAGGAACTTCAAACGTTCCCAGTAATTGAGGTGTTTTATCGCAGTTATGCGTGCCGTGAAGGTTCTCTGCACATTTTCAAGGTCAGCAATTTCACCTGCCTTGAAAGGTGCACTTAGTGTGCAGCAATATTCCAGCCTAGATAGAACAAGCAACCTGAAAAGTGTCAACATGGGCTTGGCATCCCTGGTTTTGAAGGTTCTCATTATCTATCCTGTCATTTTTATGGCAGATGCGATTGCTACAGTGTTATGGTCCTTGAAGGTGAGATCCTCTGACATGATCACTCCCAGGTCTTTGACATTAGTTTTTCGCTCTATTGTGTGGTTGGAATTTGTTTTATACTCCGATGAAATTTTAATTTCCTCACGTTTTCCATATCGTAGTAATTGAAATTTCTCATCATTGAACTTCATATTGTTGTCTGCAGCCCATTTAAAGATTTGGTTGATGTCCGCCTGGAGCCTTGCAGTGTCTTCAATGGTGGACACTGTCATGCAGATTCGGGTGTCATCTGCAAAGGAAGACACGGCACTATGGTTTATATCCCTGTCTATGTCAGATATGAGGATGAGGAACAAGATGGGAGCAAGTACTGTGCCTTGTGGAACAGAGCTTTTCACAGTAGCTGCCTCAGACTTTACTCTGTTGACTACTACTCTTTGTGTTCTACTTGTTAGGAAATTATAGATCCATCTACCAACTTTTCCTGTTATTCCTTTATCACGCTGCCCTGGGTTGTGTAATTGGTGGGTATCTAGATGAGTGGCGATCTTGCTTCTTAGAACCCTTTCAAAGATTTTTATGATATGGGACGTTAGCGCTATTGGTCTGTAGTTCTTTGCTATTGCTTTACTGCCGCCTTTGTGGAGTGGGGCTATGTCTGTTGTTTTTAGTAACAGCGAGACGACCCCAGTGTCCATGCTCCCTCTCCATAGGATGTTAAGCACGTGATAGGGGCCCCTTGCAGTTCTTGATGAACACTGAGTTCCATGAGTCTGGGCCTGGAGCGGAGTGCATGGGCATGTCATTTATAGCCTCTTCGAAGTCATTTGGCGTCAGGGTGATTTCAGGTAAGCATGCATCTGCCAAGTTCTGTGGCACTCTCATAAAAAAATAATTTAGGTCTTCGACTTTCAGTCTGGTTAGCGGCTCGCTAAAAACTGAGTCATATTGGGACTTTAGTATCTCACTCATTTCCTTGCTGTCATCTGTGTAGGACCCATCCCGTTTAAGTAGGGGCCCAATACTGGATGTTGTTCTTGACTTTGATTTGGCATAAGAAAAGAAATACTTTGGGTTTCTTTCAATTTCATTTATGGCTTTTAGTTCTTCCCGCGTTTCTTGATTCCTGTAAGATTCCTTTAGTCTTAGTTCGATGTTTGCTATTTCTCTGACCAGTGTCTCCCTACGTATTTCAGATATATTGGCCTCTTGTAGCCGCTCCGTTATTCTTTGCTTTCGCCTGTATAGGGAGCGCCTTTCTCTTTCTGTGATACCTAATCACGTACCATGATTCGTTGTTGCCTCCCTGTCAGGTATTCTCTGATCCATTGCAGTGCCCTTCCTGTTATACGTGCCTGTTCCTTTAGCTTCTGCACTAATCTCTTGTGAGGAACTGTATCGAAGGCCTTCTTGCAGTCCAAGAAAATGCAGTCAACCCACCCTTCTCTCTCGTGTCTTACTTCTGTTACCTTGTTATGAAACTCCAGGAGGTTTGTGACACAGAATTTGCCTTTCCTGAATCCGTGCTGGTTGTCATTTATAATCTTGTTCCGTTCCAGGTGCTCTACCACTCTCCTCCTGACAATCTTCTCCATGACTTTGCATACTATACATGTCAGTGACACTGGTCTATAGTGCCTCGTTTCTGGTTCCTTTCTTAAAAATGGGAACTACATTTGCTGTCTTCCATACCTCAGGTAGTTGCCCAGTTTCGAGTGATGTGTTGAAGATCGTGGTTAGTGGCACACACAGCATCTCTGCTCCCTCTCTAAGGACCCACGGGGAGATGTTGTCCGGTCCCATCACCTTTGAGGTATCAAGGTCACTGAGCAACTTCTTCACCTCCTCCTCAGTTGTGTGTATGTCATCCAACACTTGTTGGTATATTCCTTGTTGATGTCACCCTCTGTTCTGTCTTCCCAGAGTCCTTCCTGTCTCCACTGTAAATACTTCCTTAAATCTCGCGTTGAGCTCCTCACATACCTCTTGATCGTTTCTTGTGAGTTCCCCACCTTCTTTCCTCAGCATGATCACCTGGTCTTTGACTGTTGTCTTCCTCCTAATGTGGCTATACAGCAGTTTTGGGTCAGACTTGACTTTCGATGATATGTTGTTTTCGTACTGTCGCTGGGCCTCCCTCCTTATCTGTGCATACTCGTTTCTGGCTCGTCGACTGATCTCCTTATTTTCCTGGGTCCTTTGTCTTCCGTACTTTTTCCATTCTCTAGTGCACTTAGTTTTTGCCTCCCTGCACCTTCGGGTAAACCAAGGGCTCGTTCTGGTCTTCCCATTATTTCTGTTGCCCTTGGGAACAAACCTTTCCTCTGCCTCCTTGCATTTTGTTGTTACATATTCCATCATTTCGTTTACTGACTTTCCTACCAATTCTCTGTCCCACTGAACCTCCTGCAGGAAGTTCCTCATACCTGTGTAGTCCCCCCTTTTATAGTTTGGCTTTTCCCACTCAGCTCCTGTTACCCTCTCCACTTGTAACTCTACTATGTATTCAAAACACAGAACCACATGATCACTAGCTCCAAGGGGCCTCTCATATATGATGTCCTCAATGTCTGAACTGCTCAGGGTGAACACGAGGTCCAGTCTTGCTGGTTCATCCTTCCCTCTCTCTTTGGTAGTGTCCTTAACATGTTAATGCATGAGGTTTTCCAGTACCACATCCATCATCTTGGCTCTCCATGTTTCTGGACCGCCATGTGGCTCCAGGTTTTCCCAATTGATCTCCCTGTGGTTGAAATCGCCCTTAACCAGTAATTTTGCTCTGCTTGAGTTAGCTCTTCTTGCCACCTCAGCCAGTGTGTCCACCATTGCTCTGTTGCTCTCTTCTTATTCCTCTCTTGGCCTCCTGCAGTTTTGTGGTGGGTTATACATCACTGCAATGACTACCTTATATTCCCAAGACTGAAGTGTACTTACTATGTAATCCCTTTCTCCAATCCCGTCCATGCCTTCCATTTCCTCAAATCTCCATTGGTTTCTTACGAGCAGTGCAACCCCTCCTCCCCCTCTGCTCCTTCTATCTTTCCTCAGGTTCTGATATCCTAGTGGGAAGATTGCATCTGTTATTGTCTCAGTGAGTTTCGTTTCTGTGACTGCTATGATGTCTGGAGACTTCTCATTGATTCTTTCATTCTACTCTTCATATTTATTCGTTATTCCATCCGCGTTCGTGTACCAAACCTTCAACTTCTTAATAAAACTGTGGTCCTGGGAGAAAGTTGGGGTTGGGGAAGCGGGAGCCCTGGCGGGGGCCTATGGGGGGGGTTTGCGGTGGGGGTGGGGTTTGTTATGAGAGGGGTAGGGGCAGAGTGCCCATAGGGGATTGCTGTAGGGGTGGGGTTTGTGGTGTGGGGGGCGGAGACAGAGGGAACAGTATGTGAGTGTTGGTATAGATTGTTCAGTTGTGTGTGTGTGTGTGTGTGTGTGTGTGTGTGTGTGCTTGTGTGTGTGTGTGTACTCACCTATTTGTGGTTGCAGGGGTCGAGTCATAGCTCCTGGCCCCGCCTCTTCACTGATTGCTACTAGGTCCTCTCTCTCCCTGCTCCATGAGCTTTATCAAACCCCGTCTTAAAATTATGTATGGTTCCTGCCTCCACTACGTCGTTTTCTAGGCTATTCCACTTCCTGACAACTCTATGACTGAAGAAATACTTCCTAACATCCCTTTGACTCATAGGAGTCTTCAACTTCCAATTGTGACCCCTTGTTTCTGTGTCCCCTCACTGGAACATCTTGTCTCTGTCCACCTTATCTATTCCTCGCAGTATTTTATATGTCGTTATCATGTCTCCCCTAACCCTCCTGTTCTCTAGTGTCGTCAGGCCGATTTCCCTTAACCTTTCTTCGTAGGACAATCCCCTTAGCTCTTGGACTAGTCTTGTTGCAAACCTTTGCGCTTTCTCTAATTTATTGACGTGCTTGACCAGGTGTGGGTTCCAAACTGGTGTTGCATACTCCAGTATGGGCCTGACGTATATGGTGTACAGAGTCTTGAACGATTCCTTAGTGAGGTATTGGAATGCTATTCTTAAGTTTGCCAGACACCCATATGCTGCAGCAGTTATCTGATTGATGTGTGCCTCAGGAGATGTGCTCGGTATTATACTCACCCCAAGATCTTTTTCCTTGAGTGAGGTTTGCAGCCTTTGGCCACCTAGACTATACTCTGTTTGCGGTCTTCTTTGCCCTTCCCCGATCTCCATGACTTTACATTTGGCAGGGTTAAATTCAAGGAGCCAGTTACTGGACCAGGCTTGTAGCCTGTCCAGATATCTTTGTAGTCCTGCCTGATCCTCGGCTGATTTAATTCTTCTCATTAACTTCACATCATCTGCAAACAGTGACACTTCTGAGTCTATCCCTTCCGTTATGTCATTCACATATACCAAAAACAGTACAGGTCCTAGGACTGACCCTTGTGGAACCCCACTCGTCACAGGTGCCCACTCTGACACCTCGTCAAGTACCATGACTCGTTGTTGCCTCCCTGTCAGATATTCTCTGATCCATTGCAGTGTCTTTCCTGTTACGTGTGCCTGATCCTCTAGCTTTTGCATTAACCTCTTGTGAGGAACTGTGTCGAACGCCTTCTTGTAGTCCAAGAAAATGCAGTCTATCCACCCCTCTCTCTCGTGTCTTACTTCTGTTACCATGTCATAAAACTCCAGTAGGTTTGTGACACAGGATTTTCCTTCCCTGAAATCGTGCTGGTTGTCGTTTATAAGCTTGTGTCTTTCTAGGTGCTCCACCACTCTCCTTCTGATGATCTTTTCATGACTTTGCATACTATACACGTCAGTGACACAGGTCTGTAGTTTAATGCCTCGTGTCTGTCTCCTTTCTTAAAAATTGGGACTACATTTGCCATCTTCCACACCTCAGGTAGTTGCCCAGTTTCAATGGATGTGTTGAAGATTTTTGTTAGTGGCACACACAACATCTCTGCTCCCTTTCTAAGGACCCACGGAGAAATATTGTCCAGTCCCACCGCTTTTGAGGTATCGAGTTCACATAGCAGCTTCTTCACCTCCTCCTCGGTTGTGTGTATTTCATCCAGCACTTGTTGGTGTACCTCCCTATTCTGAATTCCTGGAGTCCTTCCTGTCTCCTCTGTAAATTCTTCTTTAAATCTCATGTTGAGCTCCTCACATACCTCTTGGTCGTTTCTTGTGAACTCCTCACCTTCCTTCCTCAGCCTGATTACCTGGTCCTTGACTGTTGTTTTCCTCCTGATGTGGCTGTACAACAGCTTCGGGTCAGACTTGACTTTTGATGCTATATCATTTTCATATTGTCGCTGAGCCTCTCTTCTTACCTGTGCATATTCGTTTCTGGCTCTTCGGATAATCTCTTTATTTTCCTGGGTCCTTTGTCTCCTGTACTTTTTCCATTCTCTAGTACACTTAGTTTTTGCCTCCCTACACATTTGGGTGAACCAAGGACTCGTTCTGGTCTTCCCATTACTTCTGTTTCCCTTGGGGACAAACCTCTCCTCTGCCTCTTTGCATTTGGTTGTCACATATTCCATAATTTCTTTTACTGGTTTTCCTGCCAATTCTCTCTCCCACTGAACGTCTTGTAGGAAGTTCCTCATGCCTGTGTAGTCCCCCCTTTTGTAGTTTCGTTTCTCCCTTCCTATTCCTGCTTCCTTCTCCACTTATAGCTGACTCTGAGCTAAACGGCACAGCAACAGAGCTCTGTAAAGCTGATAGCTCTCAGCTGTGATCCACACACACACACACACATCACACTGGGCCAGGAGCTAAGTCTCGACCCCTGCAACCACAATTAGGTGAGTGCACACGTGTGGTATTGGATCCTCTATGGATTGGATCTATGATCCAAGGGGAGGAGGATTAGATTAAGGTATCAGTGACTGACAGCCATAACTACACCACATTATACCTTTCACTTCCAGTGCGCTGCTTGCTACTGTTGCTGTTCCTGTTGATACTGTTGCTGTAGCTATTTATACTGTTGCTGTTCCTATTGATACTGTTGCTGTTCCTGTTGATACTGTTGCTGTACCTGTTTATACTGTTGCTGTACCTGTTGATATTGTTGCTGTTCGTGTTGATACTGTTGCTGTACCTTTTGATACTGTTGCTGTTCCTGTTGATACTGTTGCTGTTCCTGTTGATACTGTTCCTGTTCCTGTTGCTGTACCTGTTGATACTGTTGCTGTACCTGTTGATACTGTTGCTGTACCTGTTGATACTGTTGCTGTACCTGTTGATACTGTTGCTGTACCTGTTGATACTGTTGCTGTACCTGTTGATACTGTTGCTGTACCTGTTGATACTGTTGCTGTTCCTGTTTATATTGGTCTGTTCCTTTTGCTACTGTTGCTGTTCCTGTTGCTACTGTTACTGTTGATACTGTTGCTGTAGCTGTTTATACTGTTGCTGTTCCTGTTGATACTGTTGCTGTTCCTGTTGATACTGTTGCTGTACCTGTTTATACTGTTGCTGTACCTGTTGATACTGTTGCTGTTCCTGTTTATATTGGTCTGTTCCTTTTGCTACTGTTGCTGTTCCTGTTGGTACTCTTACAGTTCCTGTTGATACTGCTGCTGTTTCTGTTTATACTAGTCTGTTTCTGTTGCTATTCCTGTTTACACTGGTCTTTTCCTGTTGCTACTGTTGCTGTTCCTGTTGATACTGTTGCTGTTTCTGTTGATACTGTTGAAGTTCTTGTTTGCATTGCTCTGTTCTTGTTGCTACTGTTGTTTGTGTTGCTACTGTTGCTGCTGTTTATGTTGTAACAACAAATGAGACAACATCATGCACAGACTAGGTGCTATCAGCAGCAGTGCTACAAGTAGAGAGCTATCAGCAGCAGTGCTACAAGTGGAGTGCTATCAACAGCAGTGCTACAAGTGGAGTGCTATCAACAGCAGTGCTACAAGTGGAGAGCTATCAACAGCAGTGCTACAAGTGGAGTGCTATCAACAGCAGTGCTACAAGTGGAGTGCTATCAACAGCAGTGCTACAAGTGGAGTGCTATCAACAGCAGTGCTACAAGTGGAGTGCTATCAACAGCAGTGCTACAAGTGGAGTGCTATCAACAGCAGTGCTACAAGTGGAGCACTATCAACAGCAGTGCTACAAGTGGAGTGCTATCAACAGCAGTGCTACAAGTAGAGAGCTATCAGCAGCAGTGCTACAAGTTGAGAGCTATCAGCAGCAGTGCTACAAGTGAAGAGCTATCAGCAGCAGTGCTACAAGTGGAGTGCTATCAACAGCAGTGCTACAAGTGGAGCGCTATCAACATCAGTGCTACAAGTGGAGTGCTATCAGCAGCAGTGCTACAAGTGGAGTGCTATCAAAAGCAGTGCTACGAGTTCTATCAACAACAGTGGTACAAGTGGAGTGCTATCAACAGCAGTGCTACAAGTGGAGTGCTATCAACAGCAGTGCTACAAGTGGAGTGCTATCAACAGCAGTGCTACAAGTGGAGTGCTATCAACAGCAGTGCTAAAGGAGTGCTATAAGCAGTGCTACAAGTGGAGTGCTCATAACAGCAGTGCTACAAGTGGAGTGCTATCAACAGCAGTGCTACAGTGGAGTGCATTAACAGCAGTGCTACAAGTGGAGTGCATCAACAGCAGTGCTACAGTGGAGTGCTATCAACAGCAGTGCTACAAGTGAGAGCATCAACAGCAGTGCTACAAGTAAAGAGCTATAACAGCAGTGCTACAATGAGTGCTATCAACAGCAGTGCTACAAGAGGCTATCAACAGCAGTGCTACAAGTAAAGGCTATCAAACAGTGCTACAAGTGGAGTGCTATCAACAGCAGTGCTACAAGTGAGTGCTATTAACAGCAGTGCTACAAGTGGAGTGCTATAACAGCAGTGCTACAAGTGAGTGCTATTAACAGCAGTGCTACAAGTGGAGTGCTATCAACAGCAGTGCTACAAGTGAAGCATCAACAGCAGTGCTACAAGTGGAGTGCTATTAACAGCAGTGCTACAAGTGGAGTGCTATCAACAGCAGTGCTACAAGTGGAGCTATCAACAGCAGTGCTACAAGTAGACTATCAACAGCAGTGCTACAGTGGAGTGCATCAACAGCATGCTACAAGTGAACATCACAAGTGGGGCTATCAATGGAGTGCTCAAGTGGAGTGCTATACAGCAGTGCCAAAGAGGCTACAGGGAGTGCTAAAAGTGAGGCTATCAACAGCAGTGCTACAAGTGGAGTGCTATCAACAGCAGTGCTACAGTGGAGGCTATCAACAGCAGTGCTACAAGGGGAGCTATCAAGCAGCAGGCACAAGGAGTGCTATCAACAGCAGTGAGTGGATGCTATCACAGGTCTACAGTGGAGGGTATCAACAGCAGTGCTACAGTGGAGTCTATCAACAGCAGTGCTACAAGTGGAGTGCTATCAACAGCAGTGCTACACAGTGAAGCAGTCACAGCAGTGCACAGGGCATCACAGTGCTACAGTGAGGCATCAACAGCAGTGCACAAGTGGCATCAACGCAGTGCTAGTGGCATCACAGCAGTGCTACAAGTGAGTGCATCACAGCATGCACAAGGAGGCATCACACAGTGCCATGAGTGCATCAACAGCAGTGCTACTGAGCATCAACAGCATGCCATGGATCACAGTGCTGTGAGATCACAGCAGCTATGAGGCATCACAGCAGTGCATGGCATACAGCAGTGCATATCAACAGTCCATGAGGCATCAGCAGCATCAACACGTGTCGTGAGCATCACAGTCATCAACAGCAGTGCTACAAGTGGAGTGCTATCAATAGCAGTGCTACAGGTGGAGTGCTATCAACAGCAGTGCTACAAGTGGAGAGCTATCAACAGCAGTGCTACAAGTGGAGAGCTATCAACAGCAGTGCTACAGGTGGAGTGCTATCAACAGCAGTGTTACAGGTGGAGTGCTATCAACAGCAGTGCTCCAAGTGGAGTGCTATCAACAGCAGTGCTACAAGTGGAGTGATATCAACAGCAGTGCTACAGGTGGAGTGCTATCAACAGCAGTGCTACAAGTGGAGTGCTATCAACAGCAGTGCTACAGGTGGAGTGCTATCAACAGCAGTCCTACAAGTGGAGTGATATCAACAGCAGTGCTACAGGTGGAGTGCTATCAACAGCAGTGCTACAAGTGGAGTGCTATCAACAGCAGTGCTACAGGTGGAGTGCTATCAACAGCAGTGCTACAAGTGGAGTGCTGTCAACAGCAGTGCTACAGGTGGAGAGCTATCAACAGCAGTGCTACAAGTGGAGTGCTATCAACAGCAGTGCTACAAGTGGAGTGCTATCAACAGCAGTGCTATAAGTGGAGTGCTATCAACACCAGTGCTACAAGTGGAGAGCTATCAACAGCAGTGCTTCAAGTGGAGAGCTATCAACAGCAGTGTTACAAGTGGAGTGCTATCAACAGCAGTGCTACAAGTGGAGTGCTATCAACAGCAGTGCTACAAGTGGAGAGCTATCAACAGCAGTGCTACAAGTGGAGAGCTATCAACAGCAGTGCTACAAGTGGAGAGCTATCAACAGCAGTGTTAAGTGAGTGCTATCAACAGCAGTGCTACAGTGAGGCTATCACAGCAGTGCTACAAGTGGAGCCCATCAACAGCAGTGCTACAAGTGGAGAGCTATCAACAGCAGTGCTGCAAGTGAGTGCTATCAACAGCAGTGCTACAGGTGAGGCTATCAACAGCAGTGCTACAAGTGGAGAGCTATCAACAGCAGTGCTACAAGTGGAGGCTATCAACAGCAGTGCTACAAGTGGAGGCCATCAACAGCAGTGCTACAAGGTGAGGCTATCAACAGCAGTGCTACAAGTGGAGAGCTATCAACATCAGTGCTACAAGTGGAGGCCATCAACAGCAGTGCAACAAGTGGAGGCTATCAACAGCAGTGCTACAAGTGGAGTGCTATCAACAGCAGTGCTACAAGTGGAGTGCTATCAACAGCAGTGCTACAAGTGGAGTGCTATCAACAGCAGTGCTACAAGTGGAGTGCTATCAACAGCAGTGCTACAAGTGGAGTGCTATTAACAGCAGTGCTACAAGTGGAGTGCTATCAACAGCAGTGCTACAAGTGGAGAGCCATCAGCAGCAGTGCTACAGTGAGAGCCATGAGCAGTGCTACAACGAGTGCTCATACATCACAGTGCTACAAGTGAGTGCATCAACAGCAGTGCTACAAGTGGAGTCTATCAACAGCAGTGCTACAAGTGGAGTGCATCACACAGTCCAGTGGGCACACAGAGTGTAAAGTGAGTGCTATCAACAGCAGTGCTACATGGAGGCTATCAACAGCAGTGCTCAAGTGGAGAGCTATCAACACAGTGCTCAAGTGAGTGCTATCAACACAGTGCTCACAAGTGGAGTGCTATCACAGCAGTGCTACAGTGGAGGCTATCACAGGTCAGTGCTACAGTGGAGTGCTATCAACAGCAGTGCTACAAGTGGAGTGCTATCAACAGCAGTGCTACAAGTGAGAGCCATCAACAGCATGCACAAGTGAGAGCTATCAACAGCAGTGCTACAAGTGAGTGCTATCAACAGCAGTGCTACAAGTGGAGAGCTATCAACAGCAGTGCTACAAGTGGAGAGCTATCAACAGCAGTGCTACGCATCACTGACCTGTAACAAAGTCAGTGAAAGTGTTAGCTGGGAGTGCACAGCTATCATCATACTGGAGTGCACAGCTATCATCATACTGGAGTGCACAGCTATCATCATACTGGAGTGCACAGCTATCATCATACTGGAGTGCACAGAGAATGTGCAGGCTCGATCACCCGTCACCTACAAGTGAAATAACCCAAATGGTATTTGAGAGGTCCACTGGACCTCTCGTCCACTGGCTCCCTGGTTCACAGGTCCACTGGACCACTGGTCCTCTGGTTCACAGGTTCCACTGGACCACTGGTCCCCTGTTTCACAGGTCCACTGGACCACAAGTCCATTGTACCATAGGTCAACTGATCCACTAGACCACTGGTCCATAGGTTCACAGGTAAACTTGTCCATTAGTCCATAGGTCCATTTGTCCACTGGTTCACAGGTAAACTAGTCCACTGGTTCACCGGTAAACTAGTCCACTGGTCCACAGGTAAACTAGTCCACTGGTTCATTGGTCCACAGGTAAAATAGTCTACTGGTCCACAGGTAAACTAGTCCACTGGTCCATTGGTCCACAGGTAAACTAGTCCACTGGTCCACAGGTAAACTAGTCCACTGGTCAATTGGTCCACAGGCAAACTAGTCCACTGGTCCATAGATAAACTAGTCCACTACATTTTTCCACAGGTAAACTAGTCCACTGGTCCATTGGTCCACAGGTAAACTAGTCAACTGGTCCACAGGTAAACTAGTCCACTTGTCCATTGGTCCACAAGTAAACTAGTCCACTGGTCAATTGGTCAACAGGTAAACTAGTCTACTGGTCTATTGGTCCATGGATAAACTAGTCCACTACTCCATTGGTCCACAGGTAAACTAGTCCACAGTTCCACTGGTCCACAGGTAAAATGGTCGACTGGTCCACAGGTAAACTAGTTCACTGGTCCACAGGTAAGGTAGTCCACTGGTCTACTGGTCCACAGGTAAGGTAGTCCACTGGTCTACTGGTCCACAGGTAAGGTAGTCCACTGGTCTACTGGTCCACAGGTAAACTAGTTCACTGGTCCACAGGTAAGCTAGTCCACTGGTCCACAGGTAAGCTAGTCCACTGGTCCACAGGTAAACTAGTTCACTGGTCCACAGGTTAGCTAGTTCACTGGTCCACAGGTAAACTAGTTCACTGGTCCACAGGTAAGCTAGTTCACTGGTCCACAGGTAACCTAGTTCACTGGTCCACAGGTAAGCTAGTTCACTGGTCCACAGGTAAGATAGTCCACTGGTCCACAGGTAAGATAGTCCACTGGTCCACAGGTAACCTAGTTCACTGGTCCACAGGTAAGATAGTCCACTGGTCCACGCCTTCTAGTGAACATTCTAGGATCTAGTTTCGATCCTCTGCTCAAAACGTACGATGCTAGGCTGTCTGTAATGTCATTGTGAAGCTTTCTGTGCTGTCAGTGTGAAGCTGTCTGTGCTGTCAGTGTGAAGCTGTCTGTGCTGTCAGTGTGAAGGTGTGTGTGCTGTCAGTGTGAAGGTGTGTGTGCTGTCAGTGTGAAGGTGTGTGTGCTGTCAGTGTGAAGCTGTCTGTGCTGTCAGTGTGAAGCTGTGTGTGCTGTCAGTGTGAAGCTGTGTGTGCTGGCAGTGTGAAGGTGTGTGTGCTGTCAGTGTGAAGCTGTCTGTGCTGTCAGTGTGAAGCTGTCTGTGCTGTCAGTGTGAAGCTGTGTGTGCTGTCAGTGTGAAGCTGTGTGTGCTGTCAGTGTGAAGCTGTCTGTGCTGTCAGTGTGAAGCTGTGTGTGCTGTCAGTGTGAAGCTGTCTGTGCTGTCAGTGTGAAGCTGTGTGTGCTGTCAGTGTGAAGCTGTCTGTGCTGTCAGTGTGAAGCTGTCTGTGCTGTCAGTGTGAAGCTGTCTGTGCTGTCAGTGTGAAGCTGTGTGTGCTGTCAGTGTGAAGCTGTCTGTGCTGTCAGTGTGAAGGTGTGTGTGCTGTCAGTGTGAAGGTGTGTGCTGTCAGTGTGAAGGTGTGTGTGCTGTCAGTGTGAAGGTGTGTGTGCTGTCAGTGTGAAGGTGTGTGTGCTGTCAGTGTGAAGGTGTGTGTGCTGTCAGTGTGAAGGTGTGTGTGCTGTCAGTGTGAAGCTGTGTGTGCTGTCAGTGTGAAGGTGTGTGTGCTGTCAGTGTGAAGGTGTGTGTGCTGTCAGTGTGAAGGTGTGTGTGCTGTCAGTGTGAAGGTGTGTGTGCTGTCAGTGTGAAGTGTGTGTGCTCAGTGTGAAGGTGTGTGTGCTGTCAGTGTGAAGCTGTGTGTACTGTCAGTGTGAAGGTGTGTGTGCGTCAGTGTGAAGGTGTGTGCTGTCAGTGTGAAGGTGTGTGTGCTGTCAGTGTGAAGCTGTGTGTGCTGTCAGTGTGAAGGTGTGTGTGCTGTCAGTGTGAAGGTGTGTGTGCTGTCAGTGTGAAGCTGTGTGTGCTGTCAGTGTGAAGCTGTCTGTGCTGTCAGTGTGAAGCTGTCTGTGCTGTCAGTGTGAAGCTGTCTGTGCTGTCAGTGTGAAGCTGTGTGTGCTGTCAGTGTGAAGCTGTCTGTGCTGTCAGTGTGAAGGTGTGTGTGCTGTCAGTGTGAAGGTGTGTGCTGTCAGTGTGAAGGTGTGTGCTGTCAGTGTGAAGCTGTGTGTGCTGTCAGTGTGAAGGTGTGTGTGCTGTCAGTGTGAAGGTGTGTGTGCTGTCAGTGTGAAGGTGTGTGTGCTGTCAGTGTGAAGTGTGTGTGCTGTCAGTGTGAAGTGTGTGTGCTGTCAGTGTGAAGGTGTGTGTGCTGTCAGTGTGAAGGTGTGTGTGCTGTCAGTGTGAAGGTGTGTGTGCTGTCAGTGTGAAGGTGTGTGTGCTGTCAGTGTGAAGGTGTGTGTGCTGTCAGTGTGAAGGTGTGTGTGCTGTCAGTGTGAAGGTGTGTGTGCTGTCAGTGTGAAGCTGTGTGTGCTGTCAGTGTGAAGGTGTGTGTGCTCAGTGTGAAGGTGTGTGTGCTGTCAGTGTGAAGTGTGTGTGCTGGCAGTGTGAAGGTGTGTGTGCTGTCAGTGTGAAGCTGTCTGTGCTCTCAGTGTGAAGCTGTCTGTGCTGTCAGTGTGAAGCTGTCTGTGCTGTCAGTGTGAAGCTGTCTGTGCTGTCAGTGTGAAGCTGTGTGTGCTGTCAGTGTGAAGCTGTCTGTGCTGTCAGTGTGAAGCTGTGTGTGCTGTCAGTGTGAAGCTGTCTGTGCTATCAGTGTGAAGGTGTGTGTGCTGTCAGTGTGAAGGTGTGTGTGCTGTCAGTGTGAAGGCTGTTTGCTGTCAGTGTGAAGCTGTTGTGCTGTCAGTGTGAAGTGTCTGTGCTGTCAGTGTGAAGGTGTGTGCTGTCAGTGTGAAGGTGTGTGCTGTCAGTGTGAAGTGTGTGTGCTGTCAGTGTGAAGGTGTGTGTGCTGTCAGTGTGAAGCTGTCAGTGTGAGCTGTGTGCTGTCAGTGTGAAGGTGTGTGTGCTGTCAGTGTGAAGGTGTGTGCTGTCAGTGTGAGTGTGTGGTCAGTGTGAAGGTGTGTGTGCTGTCAGTGTGAAGCTGTGTGTGCTGTCAGTGTGAAGGTGTGTGTGCTGTCAGTGTGAAGCTGTGTGTGCTGTCAGTGTGAAGGTGTGTGTGCTGTCAGTGTGAAGCTGTGTGTGCTGTCAGTGTGAAGCTGTGTGTGCTGTCAGTGTGAAGCTGTGTGCTGTCAGTGTGAAGCTGTGTGTGCTGTCAGTGTGAAGCGTGTGCTGTGTGAAGCTGGTCAGTGTGAAGCTGTGGCTGTCAGTGTGAAGCTGTGTGTGCTGTCAGTGTGAAGCTGTCAGTGTGCTGTCAGTGTGAAGCTGTCAGTGTGAAGCTGTCAGTGTGAAGCTGTGTGTGCTGTCAGTGTGAAGCTGTCAGTGTGAAGCTGTCAGTGTGAAGCTGTGTGTGCTGTCAGTGTGAAGCTGTGTGTGCTGTCAGTGTGAAGCTGTCAGTGTGAAGCTGTCAGTATGAAGCTGTCAGTGTGAAGCTGTCAGTGTGAAGCTGTCAGTGTGAAGCTGTCAGTGTGAAGCTGTCTGTGCTGTCAGTGAACGTCGACCAGGGCATAAATATTACCCAACTGTGTATAGAGCTTTATCCAGACATGATAAAGCTCTACACGAGGTTCCAGTACCCTCAATCAAGAGCTCCATCAGCAGCATCAAGGTACCAGGTCATCCAGTGGTCCTGAAGACTCGAACCTCCGACCATAGATTCTCTTTCTCTCTCTCTAAACCAGTGAAATTGACTCCCAATTACACGGTCAGTTTGAGATAGCTTTCTAAGTTCTAAAAACAACTGAGATCTCTCTCTCTCTCTCTCTCTCTCTCTCTCTCTCTCGTTCCATACAGACACACACACACCTGTTATCTACATCACCTCATTTGATTAGCGTAGGTAGGATAGGATCAGCGTAGGTAGGATAGGATCAGCGTAGGTAGGATAGGATCAGCGTAGGTAGGATAGGATCAGCGTAGGTAGGATAGGATCAGCGTAGGTAGGATAGGATCAGCGTAGGTAGGATAGGATTAGCGTAGGTAGGATAGGATCAGCGTATGTAGGATAGGATCAGCGTAGGTAGGATAGGATCAGCGTAGGTAGGTGTAGGATAGGATGGCAGCGTAGGTAGGATAGGATCAGCGTAGGTAGGATAGGATCAGCGTAGGTAGGATAGGATCAGCGTAGGTAGGATAGGATCAGCGTAGGTAGATAGGATCAGCGTAGGTAGGATAGGATCAGCGTAGGTAGGATAGGATCAGCGTAGGTAGGATAGGATCAGCTGTAGGATAGGATCAGCGTAGGTAGATGGATCAGCGTAGGTAGGATAGGATCAGCGTAGGTAGGATAGGATCAGCGTAGGTAGGATAGGATCAGCGTAGGTAGGATAGGATCAGCGTAGGTAGGATAGGATCAGCGTAGGTAGGATAGGATCAGCGTATGTAGGATAGGATCAGCGTAGGTAGGATAGGATCAGCGTAGGTAGGATAGGATCAGCGTAGGTAGGATAGGATTGAAACCTAAATAAGCGCCATCTAACAGTATTTTGTTTTGCTTTGCAGGAAGAAGAGGCAGGATGAATCCTGGGACTCGGAGGATGTGTGAGTAGATGTATTTTGTGATATACGAGACGTTCAACTAGGGCGACGTTTCGCCCCCTGTGTAGGGCGAAACGTCGCTGGTTTTCCTCCTTGGGGGTTAATGTTAGGTTTTGAGACCTAAGGCTGGTTGGTTGGTTAATGGGGGTTTCAAGTCTATCTACTATACGAGGGTGATTAAGAATTATTTTATACCTAAAATACTGATTAATATAAACTACCAGTTTATATACACTGAGGTATACACCTCTCAGTGTATATACACTGAGAGACATACACCTCACAATATATATACATATATATATATATATATATATATATATATGTCGTGCCGATTAGGTAAAACTTGCGATTTTGGCTTAAATAGCAACGCTCACCTTGCCATATAAAACAAGCAAAAATTTGTGTATGCAATAATTTCGCCAAAATCATTCTGAACATAACGAAAAAAATATATTTAATTGTGTTTGTTTATTATTAAATTAATGTTAACGTATCTAAAATATATTTAGTTTGGTTATGCTAAATTAAATTGCGCTTGTTGTAATAAGGTTAGGTAGGTTTTTAAAGTTTCTCTTGGTACAAAATTATAAATTCTTACATTAACATAAATGAAAAAAATATATCTTTAAACGTATAAGAGAAAATTTTAGAAAGGACTTAATTTTAGATGTTTTCTTGCTAATTGACCAGTTTTACCTAATCGGCACGACATACGATATATATATATATATATATATATATATATATATATATATATATATATATATATATATATATATATATATATATATATATATTGGCTAGAACACACATACACACCACCTAACTCCTCTTTCCCCTGTATGCAGGCTTAGATGGTCTCCTCTATTCGAGTCCAATGGTACACCCACGCCTCCTTCTGCTACTACTGCTGCTGCTGTTCCTGCTAGCAGGGGCCCAGGAGCCACCACCCAACTACTCTCAGGACATGTTACCTGATACCAACTTCACCTGTAATGACAAGGCGACAGGTGGCTACTACGCTGATCCTGAAGCCAGCTGTCAGATGTTCCACGTGTGTGTCAGAGTGTCTGATGAAGAGGTAAATACCTAAGTATTGTCTGTCAGGTGTTCAGGGTAAGTACCTGAGTACTGTCAGTCAGGTGTTCCAGGAAGAGATAGTCACTAGACAGGAAGAGAGGTAAGAAAGATGGTCAGTAGACAGAAAGACAGAGGTAAGACAGAATGTCACTAGACAGGAAGAGAGGTAAGTAAGATCGTCAGTAGACAGAAAGAGAGGTGAGAGATTGTCAATAGACAGGATGAGAGAGGTGAGAAAGATTGTCAACAGAGAGGAAGAGAGAAGTGAGAATGATTGTCTATAGACATGAAGAAACAGGTAAGAAAGGATGTAGGTAGACAGGGATAGTCTGGTCCCTTATCCGGACCACTTATATAAGACATAAGGGCCACTTTAGTCTCGTCATACCTCACATTTCAAAAAATAGCAACGACTATCCACCCAAAAAATCCATATACACGTTAATTTTCAAGCAATAACAATGTCTAGGAGAATACGTGGCCAAGATAAGTGATCAGATCAAAAACAATGGTTCTGTAAAGAGGGTTAACACCTCCTAAGGTTCATTGTTTGAGGATCCAGTCTCACAAGACAAGAGGATCCGCTTGTCATTTATTGGCCGGGATGTTTGGGAGTCTCTCGTTTATTGCCATGGCTTTGTTTTGTTCTTCCGTCTATTGCCACGGCTTTGTTTGGTTCTTCCGTCTATTGTCACGGCTTTGTTTGGTTCTTCCGTCTATTGTCACGGCTTTGTTTGGTTCTTCCGTCTATTGTCACGGCTTTGTTTGGTTCTTCCGTCTATAGCCAAGGCTTTGTTTGGTTCTATCGTCTATTGTCGCTTCAATATATAAATATATATATATATATATATATATATATATATAATATATATATATATATATATATATATATATATATATATATATAGACCTCGCACTGAGGTCCTTTTCAGACGATTGTTGAAAACTATTTTTATTTTTTCGTGTTGTATTTACGAAGTGAAGGCTTGTTTGTATATTGATGTAGTATAATAGAGGGTGTATTTGGCGATGTATTAATACAACAGTTACAAAGCAAGTTAGTTATCAACTAGAAGTTGTTATAAGAGTGAGTGGTGAACAATAGTCTGGTTATTGTAGGTGAGTGTATTGTAGAAGAGTGAGAGAGAGGAGAGAGCGAAGAGAGAGAGAGAGAGAGAGAGAGAGAGAGAGAGAGAGAGAGAGATTCCTGAGACAGTGTCACCACTTAAAATACAGGTGCAAGTGATAGTGCATCTTGCAAGACGCTGCACGAGGGGTTAAGGGGTAAGGGGGGGCTCAATTATGCAAGAATTAAGGGGTTGTAAGGGTGAAGGGTGTTATTACTGGTGTTAAGGGCTCTTGGTTAGAGGAGTTGGAGCTAATGAGAGTATATATACACAGAGAGATACAATGGTAACTAACTAACTAACCTCCCAGTGTATATACACTGACAGGAAGAGACGTATAGCGAGACAGAGAAAGTGAGAGACGAGAAGACAATAATAACTGAATGTAACATAATAATAATAATAATAATAATAATAATAATTATTATTATTATTATTATTATTATTATTATAATAATTATAATAATATTATTATAATATTATTATTATAAGAACCACGTGGGGGTCCAGAAACTTGGAGAGCCAAGATGATGGATGTGGTAATGGAATACCTGATGCACCAACAAGTCAGAGACACGACCAGAGTGAGAGGAGAGGACGAACCAGCAAGGCTGGACCTTGTATTCACCCTGAGCAGCTCAGGTATCGAGGACATAACACACGAGAGCCCCCTGGGAGCCAGCGACCATATGGTGCTGAGCTTTGAGTACATTGTAGAGCTACAGGTGGAGAGGCAAAACGGTGCTGAAAGAGACAAACCAGACTTTAAAAGAGGGGATTACACGGGTATGAGGAATTTCCTGCAGGAGGTTCTGTGGGAAAGGGAAATGGAAGGACAGTCAGTAAATGAAATGATGGAATACGTAGGGGCAAAGTGCAAGGAGACAGAGGAACGGTTTATACGCAAAGGAAAAAGATTAAATGGGAAGACCAGAAAGAGCCCCTGGTTTATCCAAAGGTGCAGAGAGGCGAAGGCTCAGAGTGTCAGAGAATGGAAAAGGTACAGAAGGCATAGAACCAAGTAAACAAAGAGATTAGTCGAAGAGCTAGAAACGAGTATGTGAGGAGACCGGGAGCCAGCTGAGCGCCGCGTAGTGTAAACACAACGCAGCGCTCAGCTGGCTCCGGTCTCCTCACATACCTTCTGAATCATAACAAGTATGCACAGGTATGGAGG
>WNWK01025922.1:0-27995 GCA_009830355.1 Cherax destructor
TGATTCAGGACCCCCATGGGGCTCTAGGTTTTCCCAATCAATCTCTTTGTGATTGAAATCACCCATAACTAGTAACTTTGCTCTCCCCATGTGGGCTCTTCTGGCTACCTCGGCTAGTGTGTCTACCATTGCTCTGTTGCTCTCGTCGTATTCTTCTCTTGGCCTCCTGCAGTTCTGTGGCGGGTTGTACATTACAGCAATTACCACCTTATGGCCCTCAGACTGAATTGTTCCTACTATGTAGTCCCTTTCACCCATTCCATCCATTCCTTCCACTTCCTCAAATCCCCACCTGTTCTTAATGAGCAGTGCAACTCCTCCTCCCCTCTGCTCCCTCTATCTTTCCTGAGGATTTGATATCCGGGTGGAAAAGATTGCATCTGTTATCATCCTGGTGAGTTTCGTTTCTGTGAGTGCTATTATGTCTGGGGATGTCTCCTTTATTCTTTCATGCCACTCCTCACATTTATTTGTTATACCATCTGCATTTGTATACCAAACCTTTAACTTCTTTTCTAAAACCGTAGTCTGGGGGGTATGTTGGGGTTGGGAAAGTGGGAGATCTGATGGGGAACTATGGGTGGTTGGTGTGAAGGTGGAGTTTGTAATGAGGTGGGTGGAATCATTGGGTATGGCATGTGTGTTTTGGGTTAGGTTGTTTGGTTGCATTGGGGTTGTCCAGGTTGGGGAACATCTGAAGGTGGTTGTATTAGAGCTTCCTCCTGAGTCTGGGTTCTCCTGTCCATCTCTCTTTCCTCCTTTTGTCTCTGTACCCTCTCTTTCAGTTTCTGTCTTTCTTCCCGTGTTCTGTCGCGGTCGAGATACACCCTCCGGTACTCTGACATATCCCTTAGTCTTGCTTTCTCCTGCAGGATCCTGTTTCGAGTCAATTCTGCTTTGAAAATTACTTTGACTGGCCGGATTCTTCCTCTTGCAAACCCCCCTATTCTCAGAAAATTTGCCAGCTGGGTCATGTCATCTTCTCCTATTGCTTTCATGATGTTTTCAATCGCATTTTTCTCCCCTTGTCTTCTTGCTTCGTAAGTTTCCCCTTCAGCTTCCTGGAGCCCATAAACAAAGACTGATCTCTCTCTTTCATTCTCCCACTGCCTATCCCTATGTAACCCCTGATTCGATTTAGTTGCCTCCATTGCAGCTTTCCTTTCTTCAATCTCTTCACTGTCTGTTATCCCTTGGCCCAGTGGCCTGTCGCTTTCCTTCTTAACTTTCCCTGTGCACTGCTGTGGTCTGTTAGGGCTTCTACATATAGCTTAGCTCTCCCTTTTACTACACTCCCTCGATTGTTCCTGATGTGATCCTCTCTTTCTCTCGGGCTCCACGATGGTCTGATATAGCCTCTGCATACAGTTTCACTCCGTTCTCTACAGTCCTCTTCTTTGTGACTGAGGTAGCAGTTTCTGATACCATGTCCACATTGCTTTTTAGTTCTTTAGGCTGTTTCAAATTTTCAGTTCCTCTTCTAATCTCTGTATCTTAGCCTCTGCTGTTGTGACTTGCTTTCCCACTTCCTGCTTTCTGCAGCTATCCTCTCCTCCATTATCTTACTTTCTGCAGCTATCCTCTCCTCCATTTTCAAGCTAAGCTCCTCTAGCTTCCTTCCCCACTCATGTTCCCTTTTCATGAGCTCTGCTGTCCAATCTTCCTTTGCAGACTCATCCTCCAGTCCCTAGTTTTCCGTCCTGCTCTCTGGGACCCCATTTTTTATTTTTATTTTAAGATGCCACAGAGTGAAAAACTATGTATTTCTGTGTGGTTGTTTTGTGGTGTGATTGCCTGAGTGTTTGTGTGGGAGAGAATGGGGAGGAGGAGGAGGAGCTGAGCGTGGGGAAATGGAAGGAGGTGGAGGAGGAAGAGGGGATTATGAGAGAGAGTGAGGGGGAGAGAGAGAGGTGGAGAGAGAGGTGGGATGGGAGAGAGGGGGAGGAGGTGGGTGAGAGAGGGTTCAGGGAAGGGAGTGGGGAGAGGTGGGTGAGAGGAGCAGGGGAGAGTGTGTGTGGGCCTGTGTGTGTGTGTTAGTTTGTGTGTGTATGTGTATGTGTGTGTGTGTGTGTTGTTGTGTGTGTGTGTGTGTGTGTGCGTTAGTTTGTGTGTGTGTTAGTTTTTGTGTGTGTGTTGTTTTGTGTGTGTGTGTGTTGTTGTTGTGTTATTTTGTGTAGTGTGTGTGTTGTTTTTTTTGTGTGTATGTATTGTGTGTGTGTATGTATGTTTGTGTGTGTATGTATGTGTGAATAGTAGTGGTGAAATTGTGTGTTATGGTGTATGGGTGTGTATGTGAGTTTGCGAGTGACACGTTGTCTGCAGTGCTTCTCTACCTGGCCTGACCTGACACACCTGACCTACCAGTTAATGTGTGTGTGTGTGTGTGGAACTATATGTGTGTGGATTTATTGTGTGAAAAGTAGTGGTGAAATTGTGTTATGGTGTATGAGTGGTATGTGAGGTCTGCGAGTAACACGTAGTCTACAGTGCTCCTCTACCTGGCCTGACCTGACACACCTGATCTACCAGTTAATGTATTCTATGATTCACCTGTCTGCTCGCCCTTTTCTACTAGAAATTACCAATTGCTATTTGTTACTGAGTACTTGATATCCTATTCCTTATCTTACTATGAGAGTTGACCGTTCACAAACAGCTTAGCGGTTAGGTAATTGGATCTTACTCCCGACACCCGAAAACCACGCATAGGTGAATACTTGCGATGCGATGCAGCGCCAGCGTGTAGTATCCTGTAGATTGTCCAACTCGATGTGATGTTCTGGCGTATATCCACTTTCGTTTCTTGTCGATATATAATATAACCTATTCACTGTATTTCTTTCACTTGTCACATATTTATTTCACTTTATTATCTAGGGTGACACACGTGGCAACGTCGCCTGGAGCACACTAGGCCCACTGACCCGCCACCAAATATTTATTTCTAGTTCACTTATAAAATTATGGCTCTTCCCACACTTATGTGGCTCAGGGCAACTCGTAAATCACTTCAAGGGTTGTTCACTACCCTGACACACTTGATAACCCCTGCAGTACCCTTGGTAGCCCTCAAAAACATTTATGTCCAGAGCCCTAAAGTTGGACTGGCCGGGTGCGGTGTGTGTGGTGTGTGTGTGTGTGTACTCACCTATTTGTACTCACCTATTTGTGGTTGCAGGGGTCGAGTCATAGCTCCTGGCCCCGCCTCTTCACTGATTGCTACTAGGTCCTCTCTCTCCCTGCTCCATGAGCTTTATCAAACCTAGTCTTAAAACTATGTATGGTTCCTGCCTCCACTATGTCGCTTTCTAAGCTATTCCACTTCCTGACAACTCTATGACTGAAGAAATACTTCCTAACATCCCTTTGACTCATAGGAGTCTTCAACTTCCAATTGTGACCCCTTGTTTCTGTGTCCCCTCTCTGGAACATCTTGTCTCTGTCCACCTTATCTATTCCTCGCAGTATTTTATATGTCGTTATCATGTCTCCCTAACCCTCCTGTCCTCTAGTGTCGTCAGGCCGATTTCCCTTAACCTTTCTTCGTAGGACAATCCCCTTAGCTCTGGGACTAGTCTTGTTGCAAACCTTTGCACTTTCTCTAATTTCTTGACGTGCTTGACCAGGTGTGGGTTCCAAACTGGTGCTGCATACTCCAGTATGGGCCTGACGTATATGGTATACAGAGTCTTGAATGATTCCTTAGTGAGGTATTGGAACGCTATTCTTAGGTTTGCCAGCCGCCCGTATGCTGCAGCAGTTATCTGATTGATGTGTGCCTCAGGAGATGTGCTCGGTATTATACTCACCCCAAGATCTTTTTCTTTGAGTGAGGTTTGCAGTCTTTGGCCACCTAGACTATACTCTGTCTGCGGTCTTCTTTGCCCTTCCCCGATATTCATGACTTTACATTTGGCAGGGTTAAATTCAAGGAGCCAGTTACTGGACCAGGCTTGCAGCCTGTCCAGGTCTCTTTGTAGTCCTGCCTGATCCTCGACTGATTTGATTCTTCTCATTAACTTCACATCATCTGCAAACAGGGACACTTCTGAGTCTATCCCTTCCGTTATGTCATTCACATATACCAAAAACAGTACAGGTCCTAGGACTGACCCTTGTGGAACTCCACTCGTCACAGGTGCCCACTCTGACATCTCGTCACGTACCATGACTCGTTGTTGCCTCCCTGTCAGATATTCTCTGATCCATTGCAGTGCTTTTCCTGTTACGTGTGCCTGATCCTCTAGCTTTTGCATTAACCTCTTGTGAGGAACTGTGTCGAACGCCTTCTTGCAGTCCAAAAAATGCAGTCTATCCACCCTCTCTCTCGTGTCTTACTTCTGTTACCTTGTCATAAAACTCCAGTAGGTTTGTGACACAGGATTTTCCTTCCCTGAAACCGTGCTGGTTGTCGTTTATAAGCTTGTGTCTTTCTAGGTGCTCCACCATCTCCTCCTGATGATCTTCTCCATGACTTTGCATACTATACACGTCAGTGACACAGGTCTGTAGTTTAATGCCTCGTGTCTGTCTCCTTTCTTAAAAATTGGGACTACATTTGCCATCTTCCACGCCTCAGGTAGTTGCCCAGTTTCAATGGATGTGTTGAAGATTTGTGTTAGTGGCACACACAACATCTCTGCTCCCTCTCTAAGGACCCACGGAGAAATGTTGTCCGGTCCCACCGCTTTTGAGGTATCGAGTTCACATAGCAGCTTCTTCACCTCCTCCTCGGTTGTGTGTATTTCATCCAGCACTTGTTGGTATACCTCCCTATTCTGAATTCCTGGAGTCCTTCCTGTCTCCTGTGTAAATACTTCTTTAAATCTCATGTTGAGCTCCTCACATACCTCTTGGTCGTTTATTGTGAACTCCCCACCTTCCTTTCTCAGCCTGATTACCTGGTCCTTGACTGTTGTTTTCCTCCTGATGTGGCTATACAACAGCTTCGGGTCAGACTTGACTTTTGATGCTATATCATTTTCATATTGTCGCTGAGCCTCCCTTCTTACCTGTGCATATTCGTTTCTGGCTCTTCGGCTAATCTCTTTATTTTCCTGGGTCCTTTGTCTTCTGTACTTTTTCCATTCTCTATTACACTTACTTTTTGCCTCCCTACACCTCTGGGTGAACCAAGGACTCGTTCTGGTCTTCCCATTACTTCTGTTTCCCTTGGGGACAAACCTCTCCTCTGCCTCTTTGCATTTGGTTGTCACATATTCCATCATTTCTTTTACTGGTTTTCCTGCCAATTCTCTCTCCCACTGAACGTCTTGTAGGAAGTTCCTCATGCCTGTGTAGTCCCCCTTTTGTAGTTTCGTTTCTCCCTTCCTATTCCTGCTCCCCTCTCCACTTGTAGCTCAACTATATAATCAAAACACAGAACCAAATGATCACTAGCTCCAAGGGGCCTTTCATACGTGATATCCTCGATGTCCGAACTACTCAAGGTGAATACTAGGTCCAGTCTTGCTGGATCATCCCCACCTCTCTCTCTGGTAGTGTCTCTAACATGTTGATGCATGAGGTTTTCCAGTACCACATCCATCATCTTGGCTCTCCATGATTCAGGACCCCCATGGGGCTCTAGGTTTTCCCAATCAATCTCTTTGTGATTGAAATCACCCATAACTAGTAACTTTGCTCTCCCCATGTGGGCTCTTCTGGCTACCTCGGCTAGTGTGTCTACCATTGCTCTGTTGCTCTCGTCGTATTCTTCTCTTGGCCTCCTGCAGTTCTGTGGCGGGTTGTACATTACAGCAATTACCACCTTATGGCCCTCAGACTGAATTGTTCCTACTATGTAGTCCCTTTCACCCATTCCATCCATTCCTTCCACTTCCTCAAATCCCCACCTGTTCTTAATGAGCAGTGCAACTCCTCCTCCCCCTCTGCTCCCTCTATCTTTCCTGAGGATTTGATATCCGGGTGGAAAGATTGCATCTGTTATCATCTTGGTGAGTTTCGTTTCTGTGAGTGCTATTATGTCTGGGGATGTCTCCTTTATTCTTTCATGCCACTCCTCACATTTATTTGTTATACCATCTGCATTTGTATACCAAACCTTTAACTTCTTTTCTAAAACCGTAGTCTGGGGGGTACGTTAGGGTTGGGAAAGTGGGAGATCTGATGGGAAACTATGGGTGGTTGGTGTGAAGGTGGAGTTTGTAATGAGGTGGGTGGAATCATTGGGTATGGCATGTGTGTTTTGGGTTAGATTGTTTGGTTGCATTGGGGTTGTCGTGGTTGGGGGACATCTGAAGGTGGTTGTATTAGAGCTTCCTCCTGAGTCTGGGTTCTCCTGTCCATCTCTCTTTCCTCCTTTTGTCTCTGTACCCTCTCTTTCAGTTTCAGTGTGTGTGTGTGTGTGTGTGTGTGTGTGTGTGTGTGTGTGTGTGTGTGTGTGTGTGTGTGTGAGTGTGTGTGCTGTTTTTTGTGTGGGGAAGGGGAAGTTGTAAGAAGGAAAGAGATGGGAAGAGGGAGGGAGGGAGACAGAGTGAGAGGTGGAGAGAGAGTGGGAAGAGGGGAAGAGGGGGAGAAAGCCGGATGGGAAGGAGGGACGAGGGAGAAGCGAGATAGGGGGAATGGGGGAGGGAGAGGAAGAGAAAGGATCGAGAGAGAGAGAAGGAAAGGCAAAGGGGGAGAGAGGAAGAGGGAAAAAGAGGGGGAGGGGGAGGAGGAGAGCGAGAGGGAGAGAGAGTGAGAGTGAGACAGCAGGAGAGTAGGTGAGTGAGTGGGAGAATAAGAGAGAGTGAGTGGGAGTGTGAGACAGTAAGAGTGAGAGAGAGTGGGACAGTAAGAGAGAGTGAGACAGTAGGAGAGAGTGAGACAGTAGGAGAGAGTGGGAGAGTGAGACAGTAGGAGAGAGTGGGAGAGTGAGACAGTAGGAGAGAGTGGGAGAGTGAAACAGTAGGAGAGAGTGGGAGAGTGAGACAGTAGGAGAGAATGGGAGAGTGAAACAGTAGGAGAGAGTGGGAGAGTGAGACAGTACTAGAGAGTGGGAGAGTGAGACAGTAGGAGAGAGTGGGAGAGTGAGATAATAGGAGAGAGTGAGACAGTAGGAGAGAGTGGGAGAGTGAGACAGTGGGAGAGAGTGGGAGAGTGAGACAGTAGGAGAGAGTGGGAGAGTGAGACAGTAGGAGAGAGTGGGAGTGTGAGACAGTAGGAGAGAGAGGGAGAGTGAGACAGTAGGAGAGAGTGGGAGAGTGAAACAGTGGGAGAGAGTGGGAGAGTGAGACAGTAGGAGAGAGTGGGAGAGTGAGACAGTAGGAGAGAGTGGGAGAATGAGACAGTAGGAGAGAGTGGGAGAGTGAGATAGTAGGAGAGAGTGAGACAGTAGGAGAGAGTGGGAGAGTGAGACAGTAGGAGAGTGTGGGAGAGTGAGACAGTGGGAGAGAGTGGGAGAGTGAGACAGTAGGAGAGAGTGGGAGAGTGAGACAGTGGGAGAGAGTGGGAGAGTGAGACAGTAGGAGAGAGTGGGAGAGTGAGACAGTAGGAGAGTGTGGGAGAGTGAGACAGTAGGAGAGAGAGGGAGAGTGAGACAGTAGGAGAGAGTGGGAGAGTGAAACAGTAGGAGAGAGTGGGAGAGTGAGACAGTAGGAGAGAGTGGGAGAGTGAGACAGTAGGAGAGAGTGGGAGAATGAGACAGTAGGAGAGAGTGGGAGAGTGAGACAGTACTAGAGAGTGGGAGAGTGAGACAGTAGGAGAGAGTGGGAGAGTGAGATAGTAGGAGAGAGTGAGACAGTAGGAGAGAGTGGGAGAGTGAGACAGTGGGAGAGAGTGGGAGAGTGAGACAGTAGGAGAAAGTGGGAGAGTGAGACAGTAGGAGAGAGTGGGAGAGTGAGACAGTAGGAGAGAGTGGGAGAGTGAGACAGTAGGAGAGAGTGGAGAGTGAGACAGTGGGAGAGGGTTGGAGAGTGAGACAGTGGGAGAGAGGGAGAGTGAGACAGTGGGAGAGAGTGGGAGAGTGAGACAGTGGGAGAGAGTGGGAGAGTGAGAAAGTGGGAGAGTGAGACAGTAGGAGAGAGTGGGAGAGTGAGACAGTAGGAGAGAGAGGGAGAGTGAGACAGTAGGAGAGAGTGGGAGAGTGAGACAGTAGGAGAGAGTGGGAGAGTGAGACAGTGGGAGAGAGTGGGAGAGTGAGACAGTGGGAGAGAGTGGGAGAGTGAGACAGTGGGAGAGAGTGGGAGAGTGAGACAGTGGGAGAGAGTGGGAGAGTGAGACAGTGGGAGAGAGTGAGACAGTGGGAGAGAGTGGGAGAGTGAGACAGTGGGAGAGAGTGGGAGAGAGTGGGAAAGTGAGACAGTAAGAGTGTGAGTGAGACAGTAGGATAGAGTGAGAGAGAGTGGGACAGTAAGAGAGAATGGAAGAGTGAGACAGTACGAGTGTGTGTGTGTGTGTATGTACTCACCTAGTTGTGGTTGCAGGGGTCGATTCATAGCTCCTGGCCCCGCCTCTTCACTAGCCGCTACTGGGTCACTCGCCTTGCGCCATGAGCTTTATCATACCTCTGCTTAAAGCTATGTATGGAACCTGCCTCCACTACATCGCTTCCCAAACTATTCCACTTCCCGACTACTCTGTGACTGAAGAAATACTTCCTAACATCTCTGTGATTCATCTGAGTCTTCAACTTCCAACTGTGTCCCCTTGTTGCTGTGTCCCATCTCTGGAACATTCTGTCTTTGTCCACCTTGTCAATTCCTCTCAGTATCTTATATGTTGTTATCATGTCCCCCCTATCTCTCCTGTCCTCCAGTGTCGTCAGGTCGATGTCCTTCGTAGGACATACCCCTTAGCTCCGGGACTAGTCTTGTTGCAAACCTTTGCACTTTCTCTAGCTTCTTTACGTGCTTGGCTAGGTTTGGGTTCCAAACTGGTGCTGCATACTCCAGTATGGGCCTAACGTACACAGTGTATAGGGTCCTGAACACAGCAGTTATTTGGTTGATGTGCGCCTCAGGAGATGTGCCTGGTATTATACTCACCCCAAGATCTTTTTCCTTGATTGAGGTTTGTAGTCTCTGGCCCCCTAGACTGTACTCCGTCTGCGGTCTTCTTTGCCCTTCTCCAATCTTCATGAATTTGCACTTGGTGTGGTTGAACTCCAGGAGCCAATTGCTGGACCAGGCTTGCAGCCTGTCCAGATCCCTTTATAGTTCTGCTTGGTCCTCGTCGGATTGAATTCTTCTCATCAACTTCACATCATCTGCAAACAGGGACACTTCGGAGTCTATTCCTTCCGTCATGTCGTTCACAAATACCAGGAACAGCACTGGTCCTAGGACTGACCCTTGTGGAACCCCACTCGTCACCGGTGCCCACTCTGACACCTCGCCACGTACCATGACTCGCTGCTGTTTTCCTGACAGGTATTCCCTGATCCATTGTAGTGCCTTCCCTGTTACCCCTGCCTGGTCCTCCAGCTTCTGCACTAATCTCTTGTGTGGAACTGTGTCAAACGCCTTCTTACAATCCAAGAATATGCAATCTACCCACCCCTCTCTCTATTGTCTTATTGCTGTCACCCTGTCGTAGAACTCCAGTAGGTTTGTGACACAGGATTTCCCGTCCCTGAAACCGTGTTGGCCGTCGTTTAAAAGCTCATTCCTTTCTAGGTGCTCCACCACTCTTCTCCTGACTATCTTCTCCATGACCTTGCATACTATACATGTCAGTGACACTGGTCTGTAGTTTAGTTCTACGTTCCTGTCTCCTTTTTTAAAAATTGGAACTACATATGCTGTCTTCCATACCTCAGGTAGTTGCCCTGTTTCGATAGATATGTTGAAGATTGTTGTTAGGGGTACACATAGCTCCTCTGCTCCCTCTCTCAGGACCCATGGAGAGATGGTATCCAGCCCCATCGCCTTTGAGGTATCTACCTCGCTTAGTAGCCTCTTCACTTCCTCCTCAGTTGTGTGTATTGAGTCCAGCACCTGATGGTGTACCTTACCTCTCCGCCTTTCTGGAGGCCCTTCTATCTAATCTGTGAACACCTCTTTGAATCTCATGTTGAGCTCCTCACACACTTCGCGGTCATTTCTTATGACCTCCCCTCCTTCCTTCCTCAGCCTGATCACCTGGTCCTTGACTGTTGTTCTCTTCCTGATGTGGCTGTACAGCAGCTTTGGGTCAGATTTGGCTTTCGCTGCTATGTCATTCTCGTACTCTCTTTGCGCCTCCCTTCTGATCTGTGCATATTTATTTCTGGCTCTACGACTGCTCTCCTTATTCTCCTGGGTCCTTTGCCTTCTGTACCTCTTCCATTCCCTTGCACACTTGGTTTTGGCTTCCCTGCACCTTTGGGTGAACCATGGGCTCATCCTGGCTTTTTCGCTTCTCCTGTTACCCTTGGGTATAAACCTCTCCTCAGCTTCCTTGCAAATTGTTGTCATATATTCCATCATCTCGTCTACTGACTTCCCTGCCAGCTCTCTGTCCCACTGAACTCCGTGAAGGAAGTTCTTCATGCCCACGTAGTCACCTTTCTTGTAGTTTGGCTTCATTCGTGCAGCCCTTCCTGCTTCCTCCTCCACTTGTAACTCTACTATGTATTCGAAGCTTAGTACCATATGATCACTGGCCCCATGAGGGCTTTCATGTGTGATGTCCTCAATATCTGCACTACTCAGGGTGAATACTAGGTCCAGTCTCGCTGGTTAGTCCTCTCCTCTCTCTCTGGTAGTGTCCCTTACGTGTTGGTACATGAGATTTTTCCAGTACCACCTCCAGCATCTTAGACCTCCACGTTTCTTGGCCCCCATGTGGCTCTAAGTTCTCCCAATCGATTTCCTTATGGTTGAAGTCACCCATGATCAGTAGCTTCGCCCTGCTCGCATGAGCTCTTCTGGCCAATTCGCCCAGTGTGTCAATCATCGCTCTATTACTCTCATCACACTCTTGCCTTGGCCTCCTGCTGTTCTGTGGTGGGTTATGCATCACTGCAATTACCACCTTGGGACCTCCAGACTGTAGCATTCCTACTATGTAATCCCCAGCTTCTCCTGTCTCCTCTCTCCAGCTCGTCAAAATCCCATCGGTTTTTGATCAGCAGTGCCACTCCTCCACCCCCTCTGTTCCCTCTGTCTTTCCTCAGGATCTGGTACCCCATTGGAAAGATGGCATCTGTGTGTGTGTGTACTCACCTAATTGTACTCACATAATTGTGGTTGCAGGGGTCGAGACTCAGCTCCTGGCCCCGCCTCTTCGCTGTCCGCTACTGGGTCTCTGCTCTCCCTGCTCCATGAGCTTTTTCATACCTCGTCTTAAAACTATGTATGGTTCCTGCCTCCACTATATCTTTCTCTAGACTATTCCACTTCGTGACTACTCTGTGGCTGAAGAAATGCTTCCTAACATCCCTTTGACTCACCTGAGTGTGTGTGTGTGTGTGTGTGTGTGTAAGTGTATATATATGGGGGGTTTGTGTAGCTAACGTTAGTAGGCTGTGTTTGCATTTGTGCATACACACATGCGTGTGCATGTGTGTGTTTGAGTCACTTCGTGTGTACACACTGTCTTTGTGTGCTTTAATTACTGTCAGTTCTAGAAACCTCTTTGTCCTGCTCCTTCCCGTATTTGGCAGCTATGTTACTGTATGTTTGTTTACTGTCAGTTTTGTTTGACCTAAGTGCCTGCGAGCACACTCACTAGTGTGTGTTTAGGCCTACATATAGTGACCCAAACTTTCCTACCGAGCTTTTCTTCCTTACTAAGTGTTAAATGCTCTAGGTATGATATCCAGCTCTCCAGAGTAGGGTTTGTGACCCCCAGCTACCAGTGATGCAGGACCAAACGCTGATTATTCAACATGCAACCACAAAAAGGTGATTCATACATTACATCTGGCAGAGGTTTCGTCTGGGATCCCGGCTCTGTTGCGACTGCACGATGATTCTCGTTGTGACGGCACTCCTGGTGCCCTGGTTCCCCTTCAGTTTCTTCTCTATAATTCTATTTACATCAACCATGCTTCAAATACCGCTCTAGGTTTGCATTATGCTATCAGGTGAACAATTTAAACCCTTATTATACACACTTGTTTCAGGAAAATACCAGTCCTGAGAATACTGGATATTTTCCCTTTGATTTTTTCTTTTCTTTCCCCTCACTTTATGATTGTTTTATTATTCACTAACTGATCTATCCTTATTCCCCTCACATTATGATTGTTTTATAATTCACTACTTCATCTATCCTTATCTCTTATCTCACTGACTTGTGTCACACTTATTCTGTTTGAATTTGCAGTTACTGGCTTGTGGCAGCACCTACACCCGACACTTGGCACTGATTCCACTTTCAAATTGTTTTATATAAATTGTAGTTCTCACCTCCCATTTCTGATTTAGGGCACTTGTAATTCAGTACTTGGGTTGTTCACTGACAGCTTTCGTGATCCTTGTTATGACCTTGGTGGGCCAAAAACCACTAAAGATTCACTTATGTGCAATTCCCACTCAAATCCAACCCCTCTCACTCATGAATTTATCCAACCTAAATTTGAAGCTACCCAAGGTCCTTGCTTCAATAATCCTACTAGGCAGACTGTTCCACTCATCAACTACCCTATTTCCAAACCAATATTTTCCTATATCCTTTCTAAATCTAAACTTATCTAACTTGAATCCATTATTGCGGGTTCTCTCTTGAGAGATATCCTCAAGACCTTATTTATATCCCCTTTGTTAATACCCATTTTCCACTTGTATACCTCGATAATGTCTCCCCTCATTCTTCGTCTTACAAGTGAATGTAATTTAAGGGTCTTTAATCTTTCTTCATACGGAAGATTTCTAATGCTATGTATTTAGTCATTCTACGCTGAATGTTTTCTAACGAATTTATATCCATTCTGTAATATGGAGACCAGAACTGAGCTGCGTAATCTAGGTGAGGCCTTACTAATGATGTATAAAGCTGTAATATAACCTCGGGACTTCGTTGCTTACGCTTTTGATATTAATCCCAGTAATCTGTTTGCCTTATTACGTACGCTTAGGCATTGCTTTCTTGGTTTAAGGTTGCTGCTTACCATAACCCTCAAGTCCTTTTCGCAATCTGTATGGCTAAGTTCTACATTATTTAACTTATAAGTGCTTGGATTATGGACACTCCCGAGCTTCAGAACCTTGCATTTATCTACAATGAACTGCATCTACCACTTTTCTGACCAGGAATTGAGTTTGTCTGAATCCTCCTGAAGTTCCCTGACATCTACGTTTGTATCAATTATCCTACCTATCTTCATGTCATCGACGAATTTGCTCATATCACTAGTAATTCCTCATCAAGGTCATTGATATATATTATAAACAACAACGGGCCTAAGACTGATCCCTGTGGAACGTTACTTGTTACAGATCCCCATTCGACCTAACCCCATTTAAGCACACTGCTTCCTATTGGTGAGCCATGACTGATCCATGACAGCATTTTTTCCCCAATGCCATGAGCTGCCACTTTCTTTAACAGTCTCTGGTGCTGTATCAAAAGCCTTACTAAAATCAAAATAAACAATGTCGGATTCTTTATCGTTATCAACAGCCTCAAAAGCTTTACTGAAGAAGGTTAATAAATTAGATAGGCAGGAACGCCCTCGTGAATCCATGCTGAGTATCATTAATCAAATTATGGTTATCTAGATGGCTTCTTATAATATCAGCTATAATTGACTCTAGCAATTTGCCTACAATTGAGGTCAGGCTTATTGGGCGGTAATTTGACGGTAGTGACTTGTCCCCTGCTTAAAAAATAGGAATTATATTAGCCATTTTCCACATATCAGACACTACACCTGTTTGAAGAGATAAATTAAAAATGTTAGTTAATGGTTCACAGAGTTCATTTTGCATTCCTTAAGAACTCTTTCAAAAGCTCATCAGGACCCGGCAATTTATTTTGTTTCAGTCGGTCTACTTGTTTCATAACCATTTCACTAGTGACTGTGATATTACATAATTTATCCTCTTCAGGGCCACTATAAAAATTAATTACTGGGATATTATTATTGTCTTCCTGTGTGAAAACCGAGAGAAAATAATTATTAAAAATAGAGCACATATCATTCTCCTTGTCAGTAAGATGCCCAGAGTTATTTTTAAGGGACCTATCTTATCTCTAACTTTTGTTCTAAAAACCTGGAAAAAACTTTTTGGGTTAGTTTTTCAATCCCTAGCAACTTTAATATTATAGTCCCGTTTAGCTTTTCTTATCCCCTTTTTGCGTCCTCTTAATGTCAGTATATTGATTTATAAGATGACCTCACTCTTTTTATGCACCTATAAATTCCTTTCTTCTGCCCTAAAAGATATTTGAGCCATTATTCATCCATTTTGGGTCATTTCTACTTGATCTAATTTCTTTATTCGGGATAAATGTTCTTTGGGCAGCCTGTACAGTGTTAAGAAAGTTGTTATATTGATACACACACAACCCGCACATATAAAAGTTCGGTCCGACTTGGACCATTTACAAAGTCACACTAACACAAAGGACAGGTGGAAGGGGTATTTATAGGCGGGCAGACAGGGAGGGCACAAGAAAGTGGTGAAGGGGTAATGGAGGTAGTAGAGGTAGTGGTAGTAGTAGTAGTGGAGTCAGTCATATTGATAGCTCTCTTCGTTACCCCAGTCCACATTTGATAAGTGTTCTCTAAGCCCATTGTAATCTGCTAGCGAAAATCTGGGACCGCTACTGAATTACCCCTACTATCATACATCCATTCAATGCTAAAGGTAATTGAATTGTGGTCGCTGTGCCGAGTTCCTCTGTAATTTCTAAATTATTTACAAGGGTTTCCTTGTTTGCCAGAACCAAGTCAAGTAGGTTATTTTCCCTTGTAGGTTCTGTCACCAACTGCTTCAAAAACAATCCTGAACTACTTCTAAAAAGTCGTTAGATTCTAAATTACCTGTCAAGTAATTCCAATCAATCTGACTTAAGTTAAAGTCCTCTAGAATTACTACGTTATCGTGCCTTGTGGCCTTAACAATTTCCTCCCATAGTAGTCTCCTTGTTTCCTGTCTAAGTTTTTAGGACGATATATCACACCTAAAATAAATTTTTCACACCCCTTTGAAAATTCTATCCAGAATTGTTGGTGGTGCCCACACTAACTACTCGCTATCACCTGTCTTAATAGATGCTATTTACTATAGTTCTGATAATTAACTCTCGGGAGTGAGTGACCCTAACTTCCAGCATGCAGAGACTGTGTAATGACCCTTTCCCTTGTAACCCAACCTGGCAGTAATACGTGCTTCTGGCAGTGAAGTGTTGTAACGTCACAGCTTCACTCTTTCCCGGCGGTGATGTTGTCGTACTGCACTGCTCTTCCCGCCGGGAAAGAGTGAAGCTGTGACGTTGCAACACTTCACTGCCAGAAGCACGTATTATTTGCCAGGTTGTGGGTGCAAGGGAAAGGGTCATTACACTGTCTCTGCATGCTGGAAGTCAGGGTCACGTCACTTCCCTCAGGGTATTTGCACTCCTTTTCTTGATTAGAAACACACAACTTGTTATACTACTGGCAGCACCACAGTTCCACTACCACTGCCTTACTATTTTTTTCTTTTCTTTTTCTATATTCCCACTCACTGCCTGCTTCCTTTGTTGCTTGTTCACTGTCTAGCTTGGCTCTCACTTGTCCTCTGGCTTTGAGTTGTCCCCTTATCTTGTTAATTGCATTAAATTACGACACCAGTGGTGGAGCAATGCACCATAGGCCTGCCTTCCCTCGCTGCTTCAAACCGATTATGTACTTTCAAATTTTATCGAAGAAAATTGTGGCCTTTCCTCGCATTTACACTTCTTATCCTTGTTTCTCACTCACGGGGATCTTCACTGGCCTCCACACACTCACTGCAGGGATCTTCCCTGGCCTCCACACACCACACTCACTCGCGGGGATCTTCACTGGCCTCCCACACTCACTCGCAGGATCTTCACTGGCCTCCACACACTCACTCGGGGATCTTCACTGGCCTCCACACAATCACTCGCAGGGATCTTCACTGGCCTCCACACACTCACTCGGGGATCTTCACTGGCCTCCACACACTCACTGCAGGGATCTTCACTGGCCTCCACACACTCACTCGCGGGGATCTTCACTGGCCTCCACACACTCACTGCGGGGATCTTCACTGGTCTCCACACACTCACTGCGGGGATCTTCACTGGTCTCCACACACTCACCGGGGATCTTCACTGGCCTCCACACACTCACTCGCGGGGATCTTCACTGGTCTCCACACACTCACTCGCAGGGATCTTCACTGGCCTCCACACACTCACCGCGGGGATCTTCACTGGTCTCCACACACTCCTCACGGGATCTTCACTGGCCTCCACACACTCACTCGCGGGGATCTTCACTGGTCTCCACACACTCACTCGCGGGGATCTTCACTGGTCTCCACACACTCACTCGGGGATCTTCACTGGCCTCCACACACTCACTCGCGGGGATCTTCACTGGCCTCCACACACTCACTCGGGGATCTTCACTGGCCTCCACACACTCACTCGCGGGGATCTTCACTGGTCTCCACACAATCACTCGCCTCAACTGCAAGCTAAACTGGCTCTAAAAAAGCAACGAGTTCTGCCTTGCTCCCACCTTGTTCCGCGGCGCTGTGTGTACTCACCTATTTGTTGTCGCCTATTTGTGGTTTCAGGGTTCGAGACATAGCTCTGGCCCTGCCTCTTCACTGGCCGCACTAGATCCTCTCTCCCCTGCTCCATGAGTTTTATCATACCTCGTCTTAAAACTAAGTATGGTTCCTGCCTCCACATCACTTGCCAGACTATTCCACTTCCTGACAAATCAATGACTAAAAAATACTTCCTAACATCCCTTGATTCATCTGAGTCTTCAACTTCCAATTGTGACGCCTTGTCTCTGTGTCCCATCTCTGGAACATCCTGTCTCTGTCTACCTTGTCATGTCTCCCCCAACCCTCCTATCACCTTAGCTCTGGAACTAGCTTTATTGCAAACCTTTGATCTTTCTCTAATTTCTTGACGAGCTTGACCAATTGTAGGTTCCAGACTGGTGCATAATTCAGTATGGGCCTGACGTACATGGTGTATAGAGTCTTGAACGATTGCTTACTGAGGCATCAGAACGCTATTGTCAGGTTTGCCAGGCGCCCATATGCTGCAGCAGTTATTTGGTTGATATCCTCAGGAGGGTGTGCTCCAGAATTATACACACTCCAAGATCCTTTTCCTTGAGTGAGGTTTGCAGTCTTTGGCCACCAACCCTATATTCTACCGTTGGTCTTCTTTGCTCTTCCCCGATCTTCATGACTTCGCATTTGGCAGGGGGCAAATTCAAGGAGCCAGTTGCTGGATCAGGCTTGTAGCTTGTCCAGGTCTCTTTGTAGTCCTGCCTGATCCTCATCCGATTTGATTCTCTCATTAATTTCACATCATCTGCAAACAGGGACACTTCTGAGTCTATCCCTTCCGTCATGTCATTCACATATACCATAAAGCACTGGTCCTTGGACTGACCCTTGTAAGCCCCGCTCGTCACAGGCGCCCACTCTGACACCTCGTCACGTACCATAACTCGTTGTTTCCTCCTGTCAGGTATTCTCTGATCCATTGCAGTGCCCTTCCTTATACATGCCTGATCCTCTAGCTGTTGCACTAATCTCTTGTGAGGAACTGTGTCGAAGGCCTTCTTGCAGTTCAAGAAAATGCAATCTACCCACCCCTCACTCTCGTGTCTTACTTCCGTTACCTTGTCATAAAACTCCAGTAGGCTTGTGACACAGGATTTGTCTTCCATGAATCGGTGCTGGTTGTCGTTTATAAGCTTGTTCCGTTCTAGGTGCTCTACCATTCTCCCCTGATAATCTTCTCCATGACTCTGCATACTATACACGTCAGTGACACTGGTCTATAGTTTAGTGCCTCGTGTCTCTTTCATTTCTTAAAAATGGGACTACCTTTGCCGTCTTCCATACCTCAGGTAGTTGCCCATTTCAATGGATGTGTTGAAAATTGTTGTTAGTTGCACACACTGCGTCTCTGTTCCCTCTCTTAGGACCCATGGAAGATGTCTGGTCAAACCGCCTTGAGGTTTCAATTTCATTTAGAAGCTCTACCTCCTCCTCGGTTGTGTGTTTCATCCAACACTTGTTAGTATATCCATTGTTAGTGTACCCCCTGTTATGACTTCCTGTAGTCTTTCTGTCTCCACTATAATACTAACTTAAATCTCATGTTGAGCTCCTTCTTGGTCGTTTCTTGTGAGCACCGCACCTTCTTTCCTCGGCCTGATTACCTGGTCCTTGACTGTTGTTTTCCTCCTGATGTGGCTATACAACAGCTTCGGGTCAGACTTGACTTCTGATGCTACGTCGTTTCGTACTGTCGCTGGGCCTCCTCCTTATCTCTGCATACTCGTTTCTGGCTCTTCGACTAATGTCTTTATTTTCCTGGGTCCTTTGTCTTCTGTACTTTTAAATTCTCTAGTGCACTTAGTTTTTGCCTCCCTACACCTTTGGGTAAACCAAGGACTCGTTCTGGTCTTCCCATTGTTTGTGTTGCTCTTGGGAACAAACCCTCCTCAGACTCCTCGCATTTTGTGGTCACGTATTCCATCATTTCATTTACTGATTTTTCCACTAGTTCTCTTTCCCACTGAACCTCGTGCAGGAAATTCCTTATGTCTGTGTAGTTCCCTTTTGTAGTTTGGCTTCTCCCCTCCTACTCGTCCTGCTTCCTTCTCCACTCCACTCTCTACTATGTATCTGAAGCTCAGGACAAATGATTACTAGCTCCGAGGAGCCTTTCATATGGGATGTCCTCAATGTCAGAACTACTCAAGGTAAATATGAGGTCCAGCCTTGCTGGATCGTCCTGTCCTCTCTCTCTGAAAGTGTATGTGTGTGTGTGTACTCAATTGTACTCACTTAATTGTGGTTGCAAAGGGTCGAGACTCAGCTCCTGGCCCCGCCTCTTCACTGATCGCTACTGGGTCCTCTCCCTGCTCCATAAGCTTTATCATACCTCGTCTTAAAGCTATGTATGGTTCCTGCCTCCACTACATCACTTGCTAGACTATTCCATTTAATGACTACGTTATGGCTGAAGAAATAGTTCCTAGCATCCCTTTGACTCATCTGAGTCTTTAACTTCCAATTGTGACCCCTTGTTTCTGTGTCCCCTTTCTGGAACATCCTGTCTCTATCCACCTTGTCTATTCCACGCAGTATTTTGTATGTCGTTATCATGTCTCCCCTAACCCTCCTGTCCTCCATTGTTGTCAGGCCGAGTTCCCTTAACCTTTCTTCGTAGGATATTCCCCTTAGCCCTGGAGCTAACCTTGTCTCAAAATTTGGCACTTTCTCTAATTTCTTGACTTGCTTGACCAGGTATGGGTTCCAAAATGGTGCTGCATACTCTAGTATGGGTCTGACGTACACGGTGTACAGTGTCTTGAATGATTCCTTACTAAGGTATCGGAAAGCAATTCTCAGGTTTGCCAGTCGCCCATATGCTGCAGCAGTTATCTGGTTGATGTGTGCTTCGGAGACGTGCTTGGAGTTATACTCACCCAAGATCTTTCTTCTTGAGCGAGGTTTACAGTCTTTGGCCACCTAGCCTATACTCTGTCTGCAGGTCTTCTTTATGTACTCACCTAATTGTGGTTGCAGGGGTCGAGACTCAGCTCCTGGCCCAGCCTCTTCGCTGTCTGCTACTGGTCTCTGCTCTCCCTGCTCCATGAGCTTTATCATACCTTGTCTTAAAACTATGTATGGTTCCTGCCTCCACTATATCTTTCTCTAGTCCATTCCACTTCCTGACTACTCTGTGGCTGAAGAAATGCTTCCTAACATCCCTTTGACTCATCTGAGTCTTCAGCTTCCAGTTGTGTCCCCTTGTTTCTGTGTTCCCTCTCTGAAACAACCTGTCACTATCTACCTTGTCAATTCCCCGCAGTATTTTGTATGTCGTTATCATGCTCCTCGACCCTTCTTTCCTCAGTGTTGTTAGTCCTATTTCCCTCAACCTTTCTTCAAAAACAGACCCTGAGTTGTGGAACTAACTTGTCGCAAACCTTTGCACTTTCTCTAGTTTCCTTACGTGCTTGACCAGGTGTGTGTGTGTGTGTGTGTGTGTGTGTGTGTGTGTGTGTGTGTGTGTGTGTGTGTGTGTGTGTGTGTATGTGTGTGTGTGTGAGTGCGTGTGCATCCGTGAGCTGACAGCTGATAGCAATCCTTTTCTGTGCCATTTTGGATGTATTCAACTTTCTCAATGATGTCAGAGTCACTGGGATATTATCCTAGACATGTAAACTTCTGAAAAACTGTATGGCCCACACAATTCCAGGTTCAGCAAAAAAAAAAAATGGGCTTGATAGACAGTTTCTATAAATATAAAAAATATATATGTATAAGCATTTTTCATGTGGTCACAGGAATATTCTTGGTGTGTACCCGTAGCAGGCTAACACCAACAGGATCTATTCAGAGCTTATATTCTAGATTTAATACAAGGCTCTAACTCAAGCAACCACACGAGTATATTCCGTCAGCACCAAAACCTTCACAGGTTTTGGTGCCACACTATGAAAGATGAACTTCCACACTCTTACAAAAACCTATAATCACCTCCTTGGAAACACCATAACACACGACCTTTATCAACACCTTCCCTAACCACCTACTTGGTTATACTCAATTATAGACCACTACACTCTTTCCTCATGCATTATTGACAACCTTATACTCTAATGACGCTTGAAAGGAATGATAAAGTCTTCGAAGATTTGGAAGAAAGATGTCGTATAAAGTAGTCTTTGCTAATAAGTGAACCAGATATCGTAATGGAAGGTTATTTTTCAGTCCTGGTGGCCTGTGTTCATGACAGCCTTTAATAAGGTCGTCGTCAGTAGAGTAATTCCAGACACGCAGCTTCACGTGAGAAAAATACAGACACTAACGACTTCACCAGCAGAACCAACAGCTGCTACAGCAGCGGAAACAGCACCACTCGCATCAGCAATAAAACAATAGCAGCAGCAGTAACAATGGCAGAAGCAACAACAGTTGTACTGCAACAGTACAAATAGACGCGACAGTAACAGCACACCACCAACAACAACAATAACAGAAACAATAGCAATACAAACAACAGCAGTAACGACAACAGAGGCAATAGCAGCAATACTAATAGCAGCAAAAGTAGCACCACCATGAACAATGACAACAATAACAGCATTTACCTAACTATAACAGCAGCAGCACCAACACAACAACAATAACCGCAACAGCACAACCATAATAACAGCAGCAGCAAAAGCACTACCAGTAACAATAACAACGGCACCAGCAATAACAGAACCAACAGTACACTAACAACAATAACAGCAGTAATAACACCGCCCCAACACTAACAGCAGAAACAGCACCACCATCAACAATAACCACAACGAAAACATAACCAACAATAACAGCAGTGACACTCGAGTAAGAACAATAACAGGTGACAGCACGAGTAAGAACAATAACAGCAGTGACAGCACGAGTAAGAACAATAACAGCAGTGACAGCACCACCAAGAGCAATAACAGAAGCAAGAGCAACACCACCAACAATAACAACAGCAACAACACTAAGAGCAGCACAAGCACCAACACTTCAGCAACAGTACCAACACAATAGTACCAACACAATAGTACCAACACAATAGTACCAACACAATAGTACCAACACAATAGTACCAACACAACAGTACCAACACAACAGTACCAACACAACAGTACCAACACAGTACCAACACAATAGTACCAACACAACAGTCCAACACAATAGTACCAACACAATAGTACCAACAACAATGACCAACACAACAGTACCAACACAACAGTACCAACACAACAGTACCAACACAATAGTACCAACACAATAGTACCAACACAACAGTACCAACACAACAGTACCAACACAACAGTACCAACACAACAGTACCAACACAATAGTACCAACACAACAGTACCAACACAACAGTACCAACACAATAGTACCAACACAACAGTACTAACACAACAGTACCAATCAACAGTACCAACACAACAGTAAAAACACAACAGTAGCAGCGAAAACAGTAGCAGCACAAGCAGAAATGAACAGCAACTGTACCAACACAACCAGCAGCAACAGTGCAACAGCATTAAAAGCAGCAGTAGCAACAAAGCAACAGTAGCACTACAAGTAACAGCAACACAGCAACAGTAGCAGCCCAAGCAACAGCAACACAGTAACAGCCCAAGCCACAGCAACACAGTAAAAGCCCAAGCAACACCAACACAGCAACAGTAGAAGCACAAACAACAGCAACAGTAGCAGCACAAACCGCACCAACACAGCAACAGTAGCAGCACAAACAGCAGCAACACAGCAACAGTAGCAGCACAAACAACAGCAACACAGCAACAGTAGCAGCAAAAGCAACAGCAACACAGCAACAAAGCAACAGTAGCAGCACAAACAACAGCAACACAGCAACAACAACAAAGCAACAGGAGCAGCACAAACAACAGCAACACAGCAACAGTAGTAGCACAAACAACAGCAACAGTAGCATCACAAGCAGCACCAAACACAGCAACACTAGCAACACAAACAACAGCAACACAGAAACAGTAGCAGCACAAACAACAGCAACACAGAAACAGTAGCAGCACAAACAACAGCAACACAGCAACAGTAGCAGACAGCAACACACACAACAACGGTAGCAGCACAAACAACAGCAACACAGAACAGTAGCAGCCAAACAGCAGCACAGTAGCATCAGAGCACCAAACACAGCAACACTAGCAACGGTACAACACACAACAGTAGCAGCACAAACAACAGCAACACGAAACAGTAGCAGCACAAACAACAGCAACCAGCAACAGTAGCACCAAACAACAGCACACACAACAGTAGCACACTAAACAGCAGCAACAAGAACAGTGCAGCACAAACAACCGCAATACAGTCAACATAGCAGCGAGACACAACACAGCATAGCACACACAACGGTAGCAACACAGCAACAGTAGCAGCACAACGACAGCAACACAGCAACAGTAGAGCACTAAACAACAGCAACACAGCACAGTAGCAGCGCACAACAGCAGCACAGCAACAGTAGCAGCACAAACCAGCAGCAACACAGCACGTAGCAGCACAAACAACCGCAATACAGCAACAGTAGCAGCACAAACAAGACAACAAGCAACGGTAGCAGCACAAACAACAGCAACACAGCAACAGTAGCAGCACAAACAACAGCAACACAGCAACGTGCAGCACAAACAGCACCAACAGTAGCAGACAATCAACACATTTGCAACATGAGTGAAACACAGTAACAAGCAACTAGTACAGCACTTGTCACGTTGATACCAGCTGCAGGTAGTGTGTTCCACCCTCAGTGACCAGCTGCCAGGTAGTGTGTTCCACCCTCAGTGACACAGCTGCCAGTAGTGTGTTCCACCCTCAGTGACCAGCTGCCAGGTAGTGTGTTCACCCTCAGTGACCAGCTGCCAGGTAGTGTGTTCACCCTCAGTGACCAGCTGCCTGGTAGTGTGGTTCCAACCTCGAGTGACCAGCTGCCTGAGTGTGTTCCACCTCAGTGACCAGCTGCCGGTAGTGTGTTCACCCTCAGTGACCAGCTGCCTGGTAGTGTGTTCACCCTCAGTGACCAGCTGCCTGGTAGTGTGTTCCACCCTCGAGTGACCAGCTGCCTGGTAGTGTGTTCCACCCTCAGTGACCAGCTGCCAGGTAGTGTGTTCCACCCTCAGTGACCAGCTGCCTGGTAGTGTGTTCCACCCTCAGTGACCAGCTGCCTGGTAGTGTGTTTCACCCTCAGTGACCAGCTGCCTGGTAGTGTGTTTCACCCTCGAGTGACCAGCTGCCTGGTAGTGTGTTCCACCCTCGAGTGACCAGCTGCCTGGTAGTGTGTTCCACCCTCGAGTGACCAGCTGCCTGTAGTGTGTTCCACCCTCGAGTGACCAGCTGCCAGGTAGTGTGTTCCACCCTCAGTGACCAGCTGCCTGGTAGTGTGTTCCACCCTCAGTGACCAGCTGCCTGGTAGTGTGTTTCACCCTCAGTGACCAGCTGCCGGTAGTGTGTTTCACCCTCGAGTGACCAGCTGCCTGGTAGTGTGTTCCACCCTCGAGTGACCAGCTGCCTGGTAGTGTGTTTCCACCCTCGAGTGACCAGCTGCCCGGTAGTGTGTTTCACCCTCGAGTGACCAGCTGCCTGGTAGTGTGTTCCACCTCGAGTGACCAGCTGCCTGGTAGTGTGTTCCACCCTCGAGTGACCAGCTGCCTGGTAGTGTGTTTCACCCTCAGTGACCAGCTGCCTGGTAGTGTGTTCCACCCTCGAGTGACCAGCTGCCTGGTAGTGTGTTCACCCTCGAGTGACCAGCTGCCTGGTAGTGTGTTTCACTCTCGAGTGACCAGCTGCCAGGTAGTGTGTTTCACCCTCGAGTGACCAGCTGCCTGGTAGTGTGTTCCACCCTCGAGTGACCAGCTGCCTGGTAGTGTGTTTCACCCTCGAGTGACCAGCTGCCTGGTAGTGTTTTCCCCCCTCGAGTGACCAGCTGCCTGGTAGTGTGTTCCACCCTCGAGTGACCAGCTGCCTGGTAGTGTGTTTCACCCTCAGTGACCAGCTGCCTGGTAGTGTGTTCCACCCTCGAGTGACCAGCTGCCAGGTAGTGTGTTTCACCCTCAGTGACCAGCTGCCTGGTAGTGTGTTCACCCTCAGTGACCAGCTGCCTGGTAGTGTGTTTCCACCCTCGAGTGACCAGCTGCCTGGTAGTGTGTTTCACCCTCGAGTGACCAGCTGCCTGGTAGTGTGTTCCACCCTCGAGTGACCAGCTGCCTGGTAGTGTGTTCCACCCTCGAGTGACCAACTGCCTGGTAGTGTGTTCCACCCTCGAGTGACCAGCTGCCGGTAGTGTGTTCCACCCTGAGTGACCAGCTGCCTGGTAGTGTGTTCCACCCTCGAGTGACCAGCTGCCTGGTAGTGTGTTTCCACCCTCGAGTGACCAGCTGCCTGGTAGTGTGTTCCACCTCGAGTGACCAACTGCCTGGTAGTGTGTTCCACCCTCAGTGACCAGCTGCCTGGTAGTGTGTTCCACCTCTCGAGTGACCAGCTGCCTGGTAGTGTGTTCCACCCTCGAGTGACCAGCTGCCTGGTAGTGTGTTCCACCCTGAGTGACCAGCTGCCTGGTAGTGTGTTCCACCCTCAGGTGACCAGCTGCCTGGTAGTGTGTTTCACCCTCGAGTGACCAGCTGCCTGGTAGTGTGTTTCCACCCTCGAGTGACCAGCTGCCTGGTAGTGTGTTCCACCCTCAGTGACCAGCTGCCGGTAGTGTGTTCCACCTCGAGTGACCAGCTGCCTGGTAGTGTGTTCCACCCTCAGTGACCAGCTGCCTGGTAGTGTGTTTCACCCTCGAGTGACCAGCTGCCTGGTAGTGTGTTCCACCCTCGAGTGACCACTGCCTAGGTAGTGTGTTTCACCCTCGAGTGACCAGCTGCCTGGTAGTGTGTTTCCACCCTCGAGTGACCAGCTGCCTGGTAGTGTGTTCCACCTCGAGTGACCAGCTGCCTGGTAGTGTGTTCCACCCTCGAGTGACCAGCTGCCTGGTAGTTTGTTCCACCCTCGAGTGACCAGCTGCCTGGTAGTGTGTTCACCTCGAGTGACCAGCTGCCTGGTAGTGTGTTCCACCCTGGTGACCAGCTGCCTGGTAGTGTGACCCTCGAGTGACCAGCTGCCTGGTAGTGTGTTTCATCCTCGAGTGACCAGCTGCCTGGTAGTGTGTTTCACCCTCGAGTGACCAGCTGCCTGGTAGTGTGTTCCACAGTCGAGTGACCAGCTGCCTGGTAGTGTGTTCCACTCTCGAGTGACCAGCTGTCTGGTAGTGTGTTCCACGCTCAGTGACCAGCTGACTGGTACAGTGCTCCACTGTCGAGTGACCAGCTGACTGGAACAGTGCTCCACCCTCGAGTGACCAGCTAACTGGTACAGTGCTCTACTCTCAAGTGACCAGCTGACTGGTACAGTGCTCCACTCTCGAGTGACCAGCTGACTGGTACAGTGCTCCACCCTCGAGTGACCAGCTGACTGGTACAGTGCTCCACTCTCGAGTGACCAGCTGACTGGTACAGTGCTCCACTCTCGAGTGACCAGCTGACTGGTACAGTGCTCCAGCCTCGAGTGACCAGCTGACTGGTACAGTGCTCCACCTCGAGTGACCAGCTGACTGGTACAGTGCTCCAGCTCTCAGTGACCAGCTGACTGGTACAGTGCTCCAGCCTCGAGTGACCAGCTGACTGGTACATGCTCCAGCCTCGAGTGACCAGCTGACTGGTACAGTGCTCCAGCCTCGAGTGACCAGCTGACTGGTACAGTGCTCCAGCCTCGAGTGACCAGCTGACTGGTACAGTGCTCCAGCCTCGAGTGACCAGCTGACTGGTACAGTGCTCCAGCCTCGAGTGACCAGCTGACTGGTACAGTGTTCAGCCTCGAGTGACCAGCTGACTGGTACAGTGTCCAGCCTCGAGTGACCAGCTGAATGTACAGTGGTCCAGCCTCGAGTGACCAGCTGACTGGTACAGTGCTCACTCAGTGACCAGCTGCTGACAGTGGTCAGCCTCAGTGACCAGCTGACTGGTACAGTGCTCAGCCTCGAGTGACCAGCTGACTGGTACAGTGCTCCAGCCTCGAGTGACCAGCTGACTGGTACAGTGCTCTACTCTCGAGTGACCAGCTGACTGGTACAGTGCTCCAGCCTCGAGTGACCAGCTGACTGGTACAGTGCTCAGCCTCGAGTGACCAGCTGACTGGTACAGTGCTCAAGCCTCGAGTGACCAGCTGAATGGTACAGTGTTCCAGCCTCGAGTGACCAGCTGACTGGTACAGTGCTCTACTTCGAGTGACTAGCTGACTGGTACAGTGCTCCAGCCTCGAGTGACCAGCTGACTGGTACAGTGCTCCAGCCTCGAGTGACCAGCTGACTGGTACAGTGCTCAAGCCTCGAGTGACCAGCTGACTGGTACAGTGCTCCAGCCTTGAGTGTCCTTTATGAAGTACATAACCAATTTGAGATTTAACAGTTTCATCAGTCACCCAGTGTAAAACTCTGCTGCAATTGTTATGTGCTTCTAGGTGCTGCCAGCCCACGTTAGGTGCGCGTAGGTACTGCCAGCCCACGTTAGGTGCGTCTAGGAACCACCAGCCCATGTTAGGTGCGTCTGGGTGCTGCTAGGCAACGTTAGGTGCATCTAGTTACTGCTAGGCAATATTAGGTGTCTCTAGGTATTGCCAGCCCACGTTAAGTGCGTCTAGGTACTTCCAGCTCACGTTAGGTGTGTTTAGGTACTGATTATTTATATAATCAGTACCTAAACACACCTAACGTGGGTTGGAAGTACCTAAAAAACGAAGTACTTAGAAAACTTACCTAACCTTATTACAACAAACGCAATTTAATTTAGCGTAACCCAACTAAATATATTTTTAGATAAGTTTACAATAATTTAATAATAAACAAACACAATGAAATATATTTTTTTCGTTAGGTTCAGAATGATTTTTGCGAAATTATATCATACACAAATTTTCGCTTGTCTTATATGGCAAGATGGGCTTTGCTATTTAAGCAAAAATAGCAAGTTTTACCTAATCGGCACGACATATATATAAAAAAAAAAAAATATATATATATATATATATATATATATATATATATATATATATATATATATATATATATCTACACGAAAGATCCTATTCGCTAATGATCACGTGGTCTTAAGTTTAGAATACATAGAGTTATGAATGGAGATTGAAGCAGTTGGAGAAGGCCAGTTGAAACCAAATATCCAAAAGGGAACTACAAAGGTATGAGGCAATTCCAACATGAGGTGCAGTGGGTAAGTGAACTAGAAGAAGAGAACACGTGACCACAAA